>QEWY01000235.1:108631-313613 GCA_006503575.1 Baylisascaris schroederi | reverse complement strand
GGAAGTTAAGAATTACAACGTTCCTTAACTCACTATAAAATACTCTCCTCAAGGCCACTATCGATGCTATGACTATCCAATCACTAATTTGTTGCCTTCGACCAAGATACCCTTGCAAACATGTCATCATGGATAAGTTGCAAAAGTTCGTCTTTTCATTCCTTAAACGATCGCTGACTACCCCACACGTTTCATTCCCAAAGCTTCATAATCGCCGTAAATGAAGGGTGCAATGATGTTTTGAAGACAAAACAGGGATTAAGGATATATTTCCCACACAGGTCACGTTACGCAGGCATTAGGCACATACAAACTCGTCTACTCTACCTGTTTCACTCTACTGGTCTGCCATTCTACTGCAGAGAGCGCCCTCTATGAGCATGTTCGCCAGCTGGATGGAAAGAGCAAGAAATTTTATACGCAAAAGTTTCTTCTAGAGCGTTAAATCGAGTAAGTAATATAAATATCATCTGTGAGATGCACTAAAACATGTCTGTTTCCGTTCTAAGTGGAAAATAAAGTGTCTTTGAAGGGGAAGGTGGAAGAATGAGAAAAACCTATTCGAAGAGATCCCTTAACTCGATTGGCTCCATTCGGAAGAATCCAGATCCTTGTTCAATCGTTCGCCACAGCAGACTTTCATGTTCTGTTTGAAAGTCTCGCAAAGTCTGAAAGTAATTGAAAGCATCCTTATGCTATCTAAAAAATAGTTTCGTAGCCACACCATGTAAACTTTACCTACCGGCTGGCGCTAAATATTACAGCACATAATGTCGGTTAAAGTCACGACAGCCGTCTGCTATGATACATGGCAGTACAACTATAAAAGATTCTATTTTCAAAAGGCGTTTTTACGCGACCTGATTGGATGTTACAAGGCACAATTATTTTATATGGAAAAGGATTGCAAGGCTTTCCCAAAGCTGTCACAGTGGTTGGTGTATTTCTAGCAAACATAAACAATTAGAGGCAGTGAAAATAATTGTTGCAACACTCAAGACTGACCCCGTCTGTGCTACGTATAACATACCAAGTATGTGCAGAAGATTTGAGCCTTGGGTTACAATCAGTGCATGTTGGAAGCTTTAAAAAGCTTCAAAGATCACACTTTGCATCCACCTATGTCTCATGTTAACTAGAATTTCCTTCAAACTCCTTGTATAGTTCCTCTTTTTGGAGTGAGCAAGAATTGAAACTATAACGAGAGAAAAGCCATCATTTCACTCCAAAGCTTTCCTCGCAAGGCCGACAACAACGCGGTGAATAACAATTATATGATATAACTGCTAATGACTAGCACCTTTCATACCCGATTTCAAGAATATATTTTCAGCCATCTGAACCAATCTCCTCTCTACCTGAACTGAACTGAAAAGATATTTCAGCCAGCGCTGCAACCAGCCCACTGGCTATTACTCAAGAAGTATCCATTTCGTTTATAAGGAAGGATGGGTTTAGAACAAAAGATTACATCCCACTGAGACGCTAAGAATGATTTTGAAGTAACGGGTTACGGTCATTTTGAATGTGCTGCGACGCGACCCTCTTGGCGAAAAAATCAGCTTACTGTTCAGTGCACAACATATAAATGACCTGCGCTTCTGCCGACGCAATTTTTTGATGCTCTCTCAACACCTCCGACACTGGTTGCAAAACCTCTTACTCCAATTTCAGGACCTCCGAGTCCAGCTTCAGGATTTCTGACTTCAGTTTCTAGCCTCCGACTTCAGTTTCAGAAGTTCCTCATAGGGGTCTTGAAGAAAAGGATGCAGTAACATAACCCACCTAGGCCTGTGCGCCTGCAATGGCATGAACATATCTTTTAATTTAATAAAATTTCTATCAACAATACTGGAACAAGTTCCAGGATTCATCTGGTTACAAAAAATGCCACTTTGGAAGGTATTCAATGGCAGTTCAACTGCATTTCATGTCATCTCCACCTACATTTTCCCCCCATTTTCAACCACAAACCTCCCTCTTAAAGTTTGAGCCTTCAGGCGTGGATGCAGTTCTGGGCATTTAATTTTGGGATATGAGGGGTGAGAGCAGAAGTGAGGACAAATTGGGGACGAAGAGTTACTTGTATCTCATCAACGAACATAAAAATAAACAACAAGAATTTTGAGATGATTGAATTATCGAAAAGATGCGTGAAGGAAGTTTTGCTTACCACGAGACGATCGTATCCGGTGGTCTGGTGTGTTTCGTTTGCAACGTATTGCGCATTCAAATTGCCTGATTGCGCAACGATGGGCATTTTCGTAGTGCCTTTTGAAGCGACGAATAGAAGCACCGAGTAGAGCTCGCAATGAGACACACTTCCTAAAAAGATATGCTTGCTAGTGACCATTAAAAGAAACAACCCGACAGGTAAAGCGGCAGGTAAACGCATAAATTAACGAAACGAACAACTCAAAAAACAAAAATATTGGCCCACTCGTCCTCAAGGCTAGATGCTTGAGGACGAGTGGGCCAATAACCGACTAGTCTCGATGAGCAAAAACCAGGACGAACAGTGGGTGGCACTATTTATTCCAAGAGGTTCCGGAAAGGACGATTGTCAAACGAGAGGTCAGAGAGGGTATGTCAGGACTTATCGTTGAAAGCCTGAGGGAGGCGTAAGGGAAGGATAAATTGTGAAAGAAAACGAAGCACACTTCATTAGTAGACATATTTTTATGCATGGGAAAAATGTTTCGTGAAAATCTGAATAATTTCCACTTGAATGGTTTACAGCATTTTTTTCACTCGGTGTTAACATTACTACCTCCACAATATTTTATTCCTAGTTTGCCCTTTGCTAATGATTTATTGGTGAAATAAATTGCTTTAAATCGAAAAACCTTAATTCATCGGTCTATTACATTTAATTTGAAATAGACTTAGCACTGCAACGAGGTTATGTATCAATCGTATCGAGGATCGATACTACAACGATTCGAAGTTATTCACGTCCACATATCCTTCGTCACTGTTTACGGTATCTTTCATCGTTCGTTTTGACGTTGTGATATCCTCGATAATGAAATGTGCATCGTGTGGGCTTCGTTTCATGTCACACACAGTGCGTACAAATCAATAGCGTGATACGCACCACAATGCAACACCTACCTTATAATTTGAGAGTGGCGAATGAACGAATCAACCACCCAAACGTCGAGTAGAAGTGAGAAAAGCACATTAAACAACCTCACCAATAAGGTTTTTGCCCAAAATTGCTCGATTTGATGTTTGTATATTATTGAAGTGTCATCCTCGTAAGTGATGGCAATGCATTTGCTCTGTCCGGTTGTGCAAATTGCATGACATCATGCAGAAGTAGTCAAGCGAAGAACGAGAGATCACCATGTTAGTTAGATGAGTTCGCAGAAAATGGATATGGGAAGGAAGAAAAAGGGAGAAAGGGGTAAATGGAGCAAACAACAAACATCAAACCAAAGGAATGCGAATAAAAGCAATACGTGAATTCATTCAGGATATCGAATTGCTTTTATCACTTCATCTCTTTTATTAACGGAGAATCTCAGTGCCCGAATTTGAATTTCTTCTTGCGCTTCTCTCCCCATTTTGCTTTTGAAATGCATAAAGGTTTCCAACTTCACGCTACTTCCGTATTTCCCTTGCGATGACGGGTCGCTGACTTACTTTAGTATTTGAAGACAGGTGTGCCCAGAAATATCCCCCAATGGCGCGTGTAATGGCCACCGGAATACGCTTCTTCCTACTTGCATATAATTTCATAGACGAAGCCAACCCTTTATTGCATTCATGCTTTCTCTTCTATCGTTTGTCAAATCAGTTCAGAAGTTTCCAATTACTTTTTAGCCATACTGATTGAAAGTTTATTTGTGGTCCACTAGAGCAGATTCTGTTATCGGCAGTGCTTATGGGCACGTAAGAAACAACTGCAGTCGTGAAGCCACTAAAGGTGGAGTTGAAAAGAAGGTCGGAAACAACCCCGAAAATCAGACCGAAACAGCTGCGAATGAATCAATAAGTTCTGATAAAGTTGTAAAGTGACGAAGCCTCAGTATTTCCATCAATGCACCAGGTGCATAATGTCTGAAGGCGGTCCATCCCGTATGAAATGTGCAATTTTCTTGTCGTTTACTCACTCTATACATCCAACCAACAATGTTATCTGAGCAGTATGGGTTAGTCCCGCAGAGTTCGCAATGACTTCTACGATCATAGATTGCATCAATCAGAGCAACATTTATTCTCACATATAACGGTAAGCTTTATACACCGTAAACATGCAAATACCTCGTGAATATATAAACTACAGAAGATAAACCTGCAACGAAAGCGTTCACAACGATGAAAGTAAACACGCAATGTAACCATAAAACGAACGCATAAATAACATCGGTAAAAAAAGATGGGGGAAATGCGAAATAGCAGGGATTCGCGGAGAAGATATCAACAACGCCTCCCCACTATGTCCACCCCCAACGACTAAAACGTCCGACGTTGAGTATTTCTCTCAAGAAGGTGATATACATCGAACATTCCTGATCTCAAATCGATCTTAGGGTGGTAAGCAAGACAGATGCCTCACTGTATGATTGTTGCTGAAGGCGGGTGACGATGAAGGATACGCATATTAAGTGGCGTATTAAGCAATCAGACATCCCTTTTCTACTAGGAATGAGGTCTCTTCAAAACCCATTCGCTATACTCCATCGAGGATAAAAATTCTGCTCATGACTGCTTTGAGAACAGCTTGCCAACAAAGAAACCCAGTTAAAGTAAGCTCACCGTCACTCCATTCCTTCTCTCCTGGATCGGAATGAATTTGAAGATTTCATTTACAGAGGTGAGCTTAACCAACTCGTTCAGGTTCCATTACGGATCAGCTGTCCAACAATGTGGGAAGGTTACCTGACCATTGAATTGACAGCAAGTACAGTGGTAAATGGAAGGATTGATAGTTAAAACAATACATAAAACCACACATAATCAACCAACAGATACCACATTTTTGAAAGCAGTGTACTCAGAAACACTGCAGTAACACGAAAGAAGCTAGAAACTTGAATATATATCATAATGCAAATTTGCTTGAAAAGTAGGGAATCGGACATACAGAGCAGTAAAGACAAGCATAAGACATCAATGACAGAGACATAGTGCCATTACTATAGAACAATTCGTATGCTGACAAGCTCGAATCTTGTAAGACACTGAAGGCTATAAATACTATAGACGAATGTACAACTTAGAAACGTATAACTTCAGTGATCATTAAACAGTGATGAAAACTCTGATCACGAACCATAAGGCAAGTGGCGCCTTGATAATGAACCAACGTAGCTACGTCTATCCGGTGATCACGAACCAGTGAGTTTACTGAGTGTAGTATTGGCGCAGCATCGTTCCTTCTGCAACGTCTTCTCCAACGCCGTTGCCAGCATTGTTTCGTCTGCCTGTGAATTCAAACAACTTAAAGTATACACTTCTTCAATCTCTCGCCTCAAAGTATGGTAATTCGTGGGCAACTGAGCCCGCATATTTCGACTAGGATTAAGTCTATCTCAACCATCCAATTGCAAGAACAGGCAGTGAAATGAGTATGGATTCGAATGCTGAGCTCAAGTCTCTCTTACCAACCCATTTTGCAACGTTTTTCAGTAGTAAAACTATTTACCTTTTTGTTAACACAACTATACTGACAGGCAGTTAGTTCTAATGCCATCTTAACTTCGGCAGCACGGCACGGTGAACACATCCTAGCACAGTCATACATACTAAGACCTCACACTCTACAGAGACATACTGAACCGCAGAACTCCAGGAAAATGGAGTTGTCGGTAGTAGCTGAAGGCGTCCTCACCACCCCGGTTTTGCTTTTGTTATTATGTTGCTTTCATTGGAAGCAAATGCAACCGTGGTGATTACAGAGGTGAATATAACGCGTACCACCACATCTACAGATGCGGAACAGGACGCATTCCTCCTATCCTAACTTTATCGATGAGAGTCATGCATTCGATGACTCATCCACAAACGCATTTCTCTGCATTCAAGCCTCGCTGCCCACACTTCTGAAAACCACCCTCTACTGCATAAAAAAGCATACCGCTGATATGAGGCCGTGATGGACGAGGTCGGCCACGAGGTCACTTGCGGTATCGCTATCACAAATTTCGGTAGTCAACTGCCGATTCATCGAGTCGTCCAGTTTCAACGTTATGGTTAATAGAGAACCTGCAAGAAATTGAAACGTGCTTCTAGCTGCTAATACTTGATTCATAAATCCATTCCTTGCAGACTCTATTAGAATGTTATTTTCTGCATTGCACTCCAACTCGTACCTAGCGCTCACTCCACGATCTAAAATTCTGTCTTACGTACCCTCACTTATACCCATCCCTTCTTGCCCGAAATTGAGTCAAAACTATATGCAATAATTATGCCTCCAACATGCTTTCCTTTAACTTTATGCCTATTTGCGCATATTGATTCAGGACAATGAGCTCGTGTGCGACACAACGTTGCTTCGCCAACACCTCAGTAATACAGAATAATTTCATGTTCCATTTGAATAGGCAGTTAATTCGACAACGCAACGAATCTATGCCTTTCAGCAAAACAACGGTTGACAACATAGTGGATTTGGGTGTCATACTTAAGGAGCTTACCATTCAGCGAGATACTCGATTTGACAATCGAACGATTCTCGGTATATTGCGTCGGTGATTCCCCTGGTAGAGACTCACTTCGGCCGAAAACGTCGAAACCATGTTCAAAGTCTGCAACAAAAGTGCTAAAATGTTTGTGCTCCCCTTTATCAAATAAAATAAGGCAAGCCGAAGCAGTGATGAAGTAGAACAAAATCACGACGCAATTGGCAGTGAGACTTGATTTCTAATTTGTGCAGACAACTTTGAAATTACTCGAAACAACCACCTCACGGCTTCAGATAGCCGATGGAAACATGTCGCCTTGCAAACAACGAAGAGGATACTGAAGTCAGCTTTACTCAATAGCATGACACTTTTAGTACAATCATTAAGAAAAAGTAACATTAATTTCGGATGGCTAATTTTTCACTTACATAACTAAACTTTAATTCCTTCACTTTATCCATTTACTCAAATGTTTTGCAAAGCTGAGCCTTTAGATATCCAACGTGATACTGCTATAGAAAGGTCAAAAGCCCCCTTTGGCGAGGCCCACCTGTAAGCAGCACAGGTTTACGTTCACGTCCACCCCATAAACTTTTCTGGTGCACTCCTTATTTGATCTAGTCTCAAGCACTAAGCAAGCTTTGTCATGTTTTTCAAGATTCTATATTTTAGGTAGCTGTTTTATCACCTCATTGCCTTTCTGATTTGGAATTACTTTTTATTTGTTTTCGCGTTTGCTTCGCAGTTCTTTTTTTACTACGTTATTCTTTCAAAAATATTTCACAGCGAATACTGATAGACAGCTTCTTCATTTTGATGGTACCTATAATCTTGATTTTATGGTATATTACCAGTGGTCATATAAGAATAACCATAGAACAAATGAACTTTCTAGCTGAGCAGAAAAAGCAAAACTTGCCGCTCAGGGCATCCGAAGCCAACGACGATGCCGAGCTTGCCAACTGAGGTTGATGTGCCAACGGCGCGAATGCTGTCAGGGGATAAATACCGTTCGAGACATCATCGAGAAATTTCTCGAGATCCACCTAAAAAACACTTTCTTGGTAATGCAACCTACGTGCCAACTACATCAACGAAACCCCTGCTCGAACGGACAATGAACACCCTGCGTGCTACTGAGGAATCCGCTTAACTTTAAACAACTTCATAAACATTACGTTCTGGAGTTACACTTATCCCTCCCCGTGCAATTATGCACACAAAAAACAATGGAAAAACCGACCCCAAAAAGCTCGTGCAGTATCAGAAATCCACAACCGCTATTTCAAGGTGGATCAAGCTTTTCACCACCAAAAGGAGTGTTTTTTTTAGATGCGGAGCATGCACAAATAACACCAAAACGCCTACTCACCTGAAAGGCAGGTACCTGGCAAAATGCCATCTCTCGGAACTTGGAAGTGGCCGCCACCAATCCTGGATTTTTCACTCGCAGTCTGTCTTCATTAAGACTATCGTTTAGTTTCGATGCGACCACTCGATGTGCCGCAAGTAGTTTCAAAGAATGCACCTGCATACATCATGTTTTCTCAACGATCCCATATCGAAAAACCATTCTCATAATAGAGCCCCTTCTGTTCCCTCCCAGATGTATTAATACTGTTGTTACTAATTTGTTATGGCTATAGTGAAATGAACACTTTAAGCGACATTGCTGATCAACACTTATATACACCGCCACTCAACGATGAGTGTACTGTTCCCCACCTGTTGCTCTCCGCATATTGGCTAGAGAGGGCGAAATTTTTAAATGATCGTCTTTCGCGAATAGGATACATCAAATAAAGCTGTTTTCATACTCCCAAGGCTAACTAATGAGCTGATACTCTCTTGCTAGAACACATTTATTCTTCCACCAAATTAATTGGGAACAAAAAAGAGACGACTCCACTCTCATACAGACTTTTACAGTTCAAAATCATACTTGTCTCCATATACAGAGAAGCGACATATAGAACCTCTACTGCTATGAAGCGCAACTTCTGCCGCTTTTATCCCAACTCCTTCTCCTATGCCGCACATTTTCGATGACTTCTTTGCGCTTCTCGAATTGTGCAATGTAATGCTTGTTGATATCTCGAACTATCGGATCAGCTTATCTATGCCACTACTTAAATCTCATACTAAATACTCGTTTTTCTTCATGCTCACTTTTTATCCCTCAGCTTGCTGCGCATAAAAACACATGGTATAATCAATTCCTTTCCCATGTTCGTTTGAATGATTTCTGCAGATGAGCCCTGGCAACAATTCTGTCGGTTATTCACCTACTTCGAATACTTCGAATACTTCGAATCACAACCACCCATTCTACTTATTATATATTCAATAACCTCTTCCCTACAGTGCCCTTCGCTTGTAAAAATATTTTCACCGAACACTTCCAATACTCTTTCAATGCGAAAAGAACTCCAATAAGAAACGCAAACGTACTGCGCGCAAACGACTGAAGTGTAGGTGGAAGGTCCCGAAAGCGAGGGGCATAAACAGCTGGACGGCAAATGATCGGTGCAAGTGTTCTGAGCGGAAATGATTGCAGCGGAGTTGGCTGGACAAAGGAAGCTTCTTTCTGCGAAGGGTTACGTTTAAGCGATCCAAATGCTGCGTCAAGCCGAACCTCTATCAACGATCAGTTCCCTGTTTCCCTGCTTTCCTATGGGATGCACCTTGTTTTCCACCGAATCCACCGAAACTTTTTCTCATGTTTTCTTTTAGATCCACTTTCCAATATTTACTTTAACAGATGCCTTAGCCATTACTGTAGGTCACATTAAGAGCCTGCGATCTATATTCATTCGTACTTTTTGTACTTGCAAGAAAACAGGCAATCTTTTAACCACATCAGAAATATGACTCAATGAAAAGACAGTCATAAAAACTAAGGTAACCTCGAAGAGGACAGTGTGAAAAAGCAGATTACGCGAAGTCGGTCTTTTCTGCGGATCTGGATTCAAACAGCTTGCGATAAAGCCCTAAAAGTGTACTCGAGTTCAACAAGACTGCAAGTTATGCACAAGAGTAAACCAAAATCAAGTATTCCTCAACAACATTGCTGCATTTTCGAGGCAAAAAAATCACTTTCATGGAGGCATTTTCCTCAATAGTTTAACAATCGTCAGATGTTCACAGTCAACGAAAAAGTCCTCAATATCAACCACAGGAAAGGGGATAGAGGATCATAGACGTCGGATGTCAGATAGGTCAACGCAAGAGTCGGACAGAGAAAATGAATGAAACAACTCTGCTCCCTTCCTTTGCAACCTTGAAAAAGTATTATAGACAAATTGGGGCGTTCTCTGTGCAAAGATGCATCATCTGATAAAGGGCACCCTTACTTTAATCACAGATTCAAATGTTCATAGCCTCGAGAATCTTGGTTCCCCTTGCTCATCTTAACTTGGGAGTGTTTTCGATTTCTGATTAAACAACAAAATCGTCCTGGAAAAAAGACTCTTTTGATAAGAACTTAACGTAGTTAGTCACATACACAGGCACAATTGTGTCAGTAATATGTGATCTAACTATGGATGGGAAATGAGCATGGGATAATAGTTGATTATCTGACATGAACATTATTAGAGCTGAATAAATTGCAGAACGCATAATAAGATGGCCTACCTTTTGCATGGGGTCTTTGATGGAATCCATTGCCTTCTCAATCATCTCTGGAGTCACAACCGTCGTTTCGGTCGAACCATTTGCCGAACATCCTCCCAAACCCAGCGGGGATGCCATCTTGAAGAAAACGTTGGCATCAAATATCGTCACATCACAAACAATGTATTTTCACAGAAAACAACGCTTCAAATAGCCATATAACTACACTCGTCTCCAGTTGCTGTTATTGTCCGCTTAGTTTACTTCTGTATGTAACTTTAAACAAATGAAGAAAAGCATAATTTCAGCTTGTCAATATCAGTAGCTCCATTAAAGTCACGACTATCTGAGTGATAAAGAATGAAGGTAAAAGGCGTACAAACAATCCCATCGACAATTCTTCGCGAAAGCAAAAGTATTTAATATTTCATGAGAAATAAGAAATATCAACGGATCAGCATAATATCACCTCCCCAATCCTCCCTTACTTCGTGCAAATATTTCGACATCAAAAACATAATAACGTTTAATGTTCTACTCGGCCCTTTCAACTCGAATGCGAGAAGATCAGCGGAAACACTGATCGAAACGAACAATAAATAAAGAGCCAGCAAATAGTAAGCAAAACACGTTACCTCCAGCGCACATATTCCGAACGAGTAGATATCGGCCGATGGTGCTGCGGCAGTGCAATCTAAATGCTTCTGAAGGTTACAATGCAGTTACGGAAAAGACACAATCAATTCGCATTGTTCTAGCGAGCTCGGAAACACCTCATATTGGCGGTGGCATATAGACAGTTGCGCCTCTGATTATTCACTCCTACGCTAAAACCTTAAATACGAGCACCATCACTAAACATCTCTGAAAAAGGGAACTTGTCACATATTGAGAAAACATTCCTTGGACTGTCATTTGAAGTGAATCGGCAAACCTGCTCCACAAACACAATAATATATAAGGGTTATGGTCATCCCTCCAAAAGTGTCAACGCAACAGAAAAAAAAACTTACGCTGATACTCGGGGGCGACGTAATGCAGGTTTTTAATATCCTGACGGAATGTTTTCACGTGATGATGGATCGCACTTGGTGCAACTGCAAAAGCAAAATAATATTAAATTCTGCACTCCAATGGACTTTGTCTCCCACTTACCTCTTCCTTTTCCTCCTCCTCTCCCACCCCCCCCCCCCCCCCGCCCCGCATCTTTCTATTGAAACCTCTAGTTCCACAATGGGAACTGCTATTAGCCTTTTCATGTTTTAACCTCAGCAAAACTCACTTCTCTCAAGCAGCCACATGAAGTAGCTCATCTCACTGGGCTTTTAACGACAGTATGCACTCACTGATACAGTAGATGCCGAGTGGAATTCCACTATTCAGACAGTAGTTTATTAATTTTGCACTGCTTTTAAGCCCTCTCTCCAGTACAATATTTATCTATTCTCCCATCCACATATTATCTATCTAAGACGTAAATACGTGTACTATCTATAGTGCTTCTCCTCCTGTCGCCATATTTCTTGTGCTCAATCTGTTTGGTTGTTCCAACAATTCCAGCAGATAAGTCAACGATGCCGGAGATGTGACCTCTGAAGCGCACAGTTAAAACATACAACTCTGGTGACTACAAGCATACTTGAATGGAAATGAGAGTGCACAATGACCTACCGCAACCGATTTTGACCAGTCCGTTATGTTGGATGAATATGGTGCTGCACGAGAGGTTAGCATGCACAATAGGCGGATTACATGAATGGAGATAATTCAATGCCGATAGGATCTGCGTTGTCCACTTCTTCCACGCCTGAATAAGCCATCATGTATGTTGACCCACATGTAGGGTCATTACTATCATAGCATGAGTGATGC
The DNA here is from genome assembly GCA_006503575.1 of Baylisascaris schroederi. Lineage (NCBI taxonomy): Eukaryota > Metazoa > Nematoda > Chromadorea > Rhabditida > Ascarididae > Baylisascaris > Baylisascaris schroederi. Next base: position 301,491 of record QEWY01000235.1, on the reverse strand, counting down.
CATCCTCTCTCCTTTAATAACACCTCTCAGTGATGAAACTTTATGGGAGGGGTACTTTGAATGGTGAGAAATCTACTTCATACTGAATTCAACGAATGGGTTCAACGCTAATCTCACTGCTTTTTCATACAAAACCGCAAATGGTCACTTCAGATATGCACCAGAAACAATGTATTTCAATTGGCTGAACCAAATGTGAATACAAAAAAGAATGATTCAGTGAAACTCACCTTCAAACTTAATGACGAACCGGATTTCCGTGTTCGCTGCAAGAATCGAGCCAGCGATCCAGAAGACATATATTCCGTTATGAAAACAATCTGAAAAATGAGCGTCGTCGCGAACATTACCCGAAAAAGGTTGAAATCAAAAATGTAGTCAAAAAGCTGCCCCCCATAATTGATTACCAATATGTACGTACCAACATCCATTGAGTACTAATATGTATCGGATATCACATATCCTATACATTCATATTGAAATATTCATTAACAAATCACCACATTGTAGTAGCAATTATCCTGTCATCTGACGATAAAATAACCTTAAAACAGCATAGAGTGGTGGAAAGTGCGATAAGTGTTACCACCAGTATCCTCATAGTAACTGTGAAAATTAAGAAGCTAGATGGCTGAAGGTAAACGCTGCGCTCTCTTTTCAAGGAAAAGCTGAAATTTAAGCAACAAAAGATAATTTCTTTTCTGAAATGTCATAAATTCATTCCAATCAGCGTAATGGAGAACAAACCCCATTGTCTACGCTTTGCACAATGCTTCTGTGTTACTTTATTGTGAAAAATTTCAAGAAGCATCGCCTCGACTTTTGAGGAACGAATCATGGCTTCCTCAACGCGGATTAGTCTCTGTACTATCTCTCCAACAAAGCTCTATTTATTCTACTTCATCTAAGCTTTCTAATTTATCTAAACCGAATCACCCATAATAATTACGTACCCTTGGTTTCTCTGATCTCGAATCCGTCCAGTACTTGTGAAACTTAACCAGATTAGGGTGGACAAGATGTGCCAAATTATCGAAAACCGCGTTAATTTTCGCCTGAAATATGAAAGGAAGTCCTTTTAGCAACGATATAGGATTTGTTTCGTCACATCTCTGAGAGGTGCTAGGTTACTTTTCGTAAATCCCTTAACACATCTTTGTAATTCCATTCATGGAGATTGTTGCACGCTATGGTTCTTTGAATTGCACTCGCCAAACGAACGTTCCGTCAAAATGTCTCTCCTAAAGCCGTGGAAGGCTTCTTCTTTATTACCACCGCGAACACCTTACTTCCGCCCTCCTTCTCTAGCATTCTTCATGCAGTGTGTTATCAGCACGTGAACACGTATAAGAAACCTATGCTCAAGTTTGCTTCTAATTTATCCCCTTAAATCGAGAAAAAGTCAACGAAGCTGCCATGTTTACTGCATACCGGAAGATATTTTCCCCTCAGATATCGGAGCACGAGACGGATCTTTCAAGTAGTTACAACAATTAATGATAACATACGCCTTAGCGATCGATCATCAAACAGCAAGAAACCGCACGAAAATCAGAATGGTTATCAGTGATTCTGTGGAAGCTAGATGCAGCACCATTTGTTGAATATTATAGGTTCCACGAGACTTCTTTCTGATCACATCTCAGCAAATGTATCCGAAGCTATCCGGTGGTCTTCTAGTGGGAAGGAAAAATTCTCTTTCTTTTCACCCGTCCCCCTCTCCTGCTTCCCTTCCAGACCTAGTTCAAACAGGGTATATTTGACGGATCCCAACGATATATGTTCTTACAGAAATAAGATTGCATAACGTAGCATAAAGCTGGCCAATGGATTATCTCCGCTTTCATAAGAAGCTCAACGTAGCAAGATTGTGTATGAGCGTATTTACGAGACTTCGTCCCCTTTGGTGTTTCAACTTGCCATTCACAACAGCTCACAGAGTACACTTTGCTTTGGTGTAATATGCTTCTTCTTGATGCGCTTCCCCTTCAATAATTAAAAAGACAAATTTAAAGCTCGGTTATTTATAGTTGCTGCAGCCTCCCATGAATTGTGATTAAACTCTCTTGCTGCCTTTCTCCAGTGCTCGCCGCTTTTCCATACCACCCACGACGATAACTGCCTTGATATTTAATCAAAAACAAGTGTTTACCTCTTGCGCCCGAAGGTCCTTGCGTTCGGAAAACAGCACCTCGTTCCATACAACCTCGTTGCCCGTATCGTTATCCATTGCGAGGTATGCGGAATCGATCCCTGGCACATCTCGTTGATTGACTTCTTCACCTCTTTTACTCCATCTTCTGCACGGACTTTCTTCCAATACCTAGAACATCTAAGACTTACCTTCAACCAGCGATGTAGGTTGCAATCATGTGTTTCATCGTAAACTATAGAAAAATACTCGCTGTTTGCACGGTTTCTTTAACGGTGCAAACAGGTGACACGGTAATTAACAGCAATATAATTCATGACGACACCTACGCTAACAATGAAGCATTCTGGTCAATCCTCTCAATGTTCATGCGGTTCAGCACATTCCAACTCCACCTTCGAAACTGCAGTAGGGAACAAAACCATATGAATTTTCCATCTTCCCACTGCAGCCTGTTAATCTGTGACATGCCCCTCTAGTTTCATAGGCTACAGCAGATCCATAACCGTTTCGCCGAATTGAGACACAAAGGATGAACATGTTTGCGTTGAAGGCCCTTGTCCGAAGAAGGACAAACGTTCACACGCACTGCTGCACTGAAAAGCAAACAAAGAAACAAAAGCAACTTTCTTTCTACACATTGCAAAATCGCATCTAATTAACGAAGCGTCTACCAGTATGCAGTTTGCGCATGGATATCTACCTATCTCATGGCAATAACAGGTGAGCAGATATAATATACATCATGGGAGACGATATTTTCTAGTAACCTGCAATAACAGATATTTAAAAGTGCCAAAGAACATCCGACTGATGATAGCTCGTGGCAGTGATCAGTCGGGTGATCGAAACACAAGAGCGTATATCATGCCAATCCCTTCAAGAGCTTCTCCACTCATTCACATACTAGTTAAAGGACAGAGCTATTCTTTATAAATGCAAACTTCAATGAAAATCATATGCCTGCTTATGTTTAATTCAACAGATAGGTATTCACACACACAGAAGAATTTTAGTGGGATGTTCACAACGATCGGGTGACGAAAAAAATTAAAATAAAAATACGAATGAAAAGAAATTTCAGAAATGAAAGCGTCTTTCTTAAAAAATTTTTGAGAGGTTGCATTAAATGCAGCCGAATCCTCAACTTGACACTCAGCAGGTGCACTTTTCATAAAGTCAACTTAGTTTTAGATTTCGATCAACACATTGTGCAATCACTGTCTTAAGAGTACTGCTTGAAAAGCCCTTATCACCTTCTTAAGACTCTATTATCAAATTGGTCGAAAACAAACGCATTCAACGGATAATCAGTTTTTACCGACGAAATCATTCTTGAACTGATTATTAAATTAAAACATAATGATCGATTCTAACGAAATATGTTGGAAAAACTCAACAAAGGGTCAAACAAACCTCTTCAGCACCACCGCACTCAGGCTCGCTATCCTTGTCCTTGTCGGTGAGTCGCTTAGTGGCACCAGATGAGAGTGTCGTTGCCGTGTTCTTTAAGCTGGCACTTGCGGTGGTGTCGACATTCGAAGCAGTGCTAGTCATCGGATCCAACCTGGCTACCCGATTCGTTACTGACAGCAGAGAGTTGCACCACTGAAGTTGATATTTACTCATAAAAACGAATGCAACTAGCATTAATAAACAGTGGAAACTTCACTAGGAATTGAAACTCAATTAGAAGCGAACGCAAGAACCTTGTCTGTCTTGAGACAAGAGAAACTGAACTCGACATGAAATGAATTCAGGTAGGACGTTTATGGAAAGTCCATTGGGGCGAAGTATGTTTGGAGGAACTTAAATTTTGAAGCGCGGGACAAGCTCCACGAACCTCCGCCTCACGAAGGGTAGAATAATATTGAAGGGGAAAAGAATAGAATATATGGACTCATGATACATGGCCTTCTTGGTTCAGTGAAATTTTTCGAATACAATTTCTCCTAGGAGCTCTCTTTCGTTCGATCAAGCATTTGGGGTGCAATTATCTTGGTCCGTTGCTGGAAATGGGGTTGGACGTTGTGAACACTAGTCATAATGGTGAGTGAAAATTGCATCTAACAATGAACGGCCAATATGTACTCTCACTACGCACAATAAACGCCATCAAAACGCTGACGCATTGGAGATCATTAATGTGTGGGAGAGGATTGATGATGTGAGGAAGGCAGAGAGTGAAGATGGGACTGCAAAGTGTCGACGTGAAGGATGGATTCACTAAGAGAAGCTTGAGAGGATTGTTTCAAGGAAGTGGCCATAAATTCTTTGAGCATTCCCCTTCTTATACTGGCAAAATAAGATGGCTCTCTCTTTTAATACATTTGATAATAAAGTCTTCCTGAACTAATTTTCGAGATTTCAAATGGTCTTGGTTATGATGTTCTCTAAGGATCAATCACTAAGAACTCTAAAGACCTCCCTCGTCCCTCCTCTCAAATAACCGCTCAGATCTGACTGAGAAGGCCAACAGGGTAAGGCAAACGATTTACTTCATCGAATCAAATCGAGCGTTTTGCATTAGTGAAGGGACACACGTTTGGTGCAATGCGTTGCGTTACTGAAAAATAACTGTACGGGTGTCGCGTAATTTCAGGAGTAATTTCAGGTTTCATATTCCCTGGGCCTGGAACCAGTCCCCTGCCAGTATCCTTGATGCAATGCGCAGAACATTGAAGCGAAAGAATAAGACCGAAAAAGCTGCAAGAACTGATAAAACAATGCATGTTCCGGTGGTACAGAAAAGGGGGCGAGATTATCTTGAAATATGCTTACGTCCTTGCTCTCAAAGGATTCTCAGTTACTCACTGATACACCTCACTGTCAGAGTGCAATCAATTTTCGAACTATGGATTACTGCCAAACGGCTGGCATTAAACAAACGTGGAAATCGAATACTGTTCCCACTGAACCTTACTGAACTATTTGGCAGTTTTTAGACTCAAGTAATTGCTTACCATTATTGTGCAAATATGTAAACAACCAAACAATCGAATGGAATAAGCAAATTACAGGGAGCTAAACAAATTATACGTGAGCAAGCAGCACTGTTAGATGGCATGACGAGGAAGAAAGATTGGAGGTGACTGACATCCCACTCACTTTGGTGGGAAAATCCATTTGGAGAGCACAGAGTCTGCCGTGTTGAAAGTAAGAACCAGCAAGTTATACAGATAACAGAATCAAACCTCACTTTTGATTCGATAGAACTTTTTACGAAATTCTGAAATTTTTGAAGGTGATCAGCTCTGCAAATTTCCTCACCCAGCGCAAGTGTCCCGCCACTCTTCGGTTATAACACGTAGAAAAATTGGTGGAGGGTGCGAAGCGTATTCATTGAAACAGCGTATGAACGGGCACAAACAACAGGTGCAGGAGCCTAGGCGCAAATTGCTACGCAGATCGTGGATGCGTTCCGTTAACTCGGTAAACGATTATGTCAACTATGAATAAAACACGCCAACATCACGTTGCATAACCTCCAACCACGAAGGTACTCTCTCATAGAGCGTTAACAAAACCCGACCAATCGAGTCATAGACAAGTGGACAAACTGACTGCATTGCTCATTGCATCTAGCTTTGAATGTTTTACTGTTCACGGCGAACACATACCAACGATCATGTAGAGCAAAACAACATCATCGGCACTCTCCCGTTTATATCTTAGAAATAAGGCGCGGAAATTTGCATATTCATCGATTAGTAGAAAAGACGCATAAGCGTACAGCGGTGTGCGAATGAGAAATGATGAAAAAATATGGCGGTGTTGAATAAGGAGAAGTAAAGGTTTTACAAAGAAAGCGAGACTTTAGCTTGCATTGTTCACGAGTTGTCAGGGGGATATGATCCTCCATCTTTATAATTATATTATATCCCCGAGAAATTTCGACTTAACAATGAAGCACACCCACCAAATTTCGTTGCTCACTATATCCGATCTAATTTTGTCACCCATTTATTCTTCTCACCAATTTGGCTCAAATCCCCCGTTCGCTTATTGTTAAATCGATCGAAGCCATTTTTTTAAATAGGGAACTCCAAACTTGAGTGGAATAAATGCAAAGAATTGCATTATTCCATCGCTTACTCTTCGTTCCCTCTTTCGTAATGAGGCTTTATGATTCTCTGAAAGGTACTTAAAATCCGCTCCCTTTCCAACCTCATCCCCTTTCGATCATTTCCTTCACGATTTCCGAAACTCGTGATTCATTCCACTGCTCCCTTATTAGTGTCACAACGATTTTTCAAAGTCACAGCCAGAGGGACTACAACCTCAAATGAAAGCTGGGATAACAGAATAACGAACTCAAGGTTTTCTATTGCTGACGCTCAACTAATCGCCGCATTACCATGCCGAAACATCGAGACAACTGTCCGTTTGCGTAAAGTCTGCAACACTGTGCCATATCCACCTGTCCCTCAGTTCAGCCTCTTCTTAATGACGTCACATGAGTTACACCGTATCTACATGTTGAAAACTACCACCGTTATTCACATGAGTAGACCTGCAAGAAGAAACCAATCACAGCATTTTGTCTTTTCACAGCCAAAAACGCAATCAATATTTGAACAAAAAACAATAGTAAAGACCGATTAGAGTACAACGAATGCCATACCAGCCTAGACTATTGAAATCGATCAAAGAAAAGATAACGCACCGAGTTGACTAATCCACTTATTTTTCTCAGAGCTTAGCTTCAAAGTGAAATTCAAAGTCTCCCTGCTCTTCAATGCTCTTTCGAATGTATTTAAGTCCGCTTTTCGGATCTTGCTTTCATAACCTATATCCTCACATTTACCGTAACGATTTCCAATTGACCAATACCGCGTCGCTCGCTAAAGACGCGCGCGGTCTCTCTCCGTCTCCTTTTGGCTAAGTGCGCCGATCCCAGTGATGTGATGTCGAGGCGTAAACTAAAAAATTGCACTATAGTGCGGCATATACCGTACTCACTGTTACAGTACCTGTTCTGGCACAACCGATGATGGGAGGGTAGAACGGGGAGGGGCTATTTTTTTGATTTGCATAAATTTTTCTTCTTCGGCAAACTTATTTACTCGTACACAACAAAAGTTCCTCGGGTCCCCCTCCCCCTCTCTTATAGAATTCATCCTTCTCCATTCTCCACTAACAATCAATAAGTGAGCTAGTGTGTGGTTGTGATCTCTACAATTTGACCACTTATCGAGATAGGCCACCCTACTGCAGAGTGATTCGAAGAACACGCTTGCAAAACAAACACCTCGTTAACGATCCTTTATAGCAACATTCCGAATTCTACAGTGAAGTTTTCGTCCGAAATGGTTCAATGTTTATCCCCCATGTTTTTTGCTGTATTCAAATTTTCCATGTTTCTAGCATAAAGAACTTGAGTAATTCCCCTTGACGGTGTTTTGATGATGGTATTTTTATTACATTAGTGTCACGTTTCAACAATTTCCATCATTATCGAATATTGTGCTTGTTGTTGTTGTTCTAAATATATATATCTCCTTTCTACCTCTTTCAATTTTCTTGTACATCACATATGGTCATTTGCATAGGAAAATTATATCGTTAAAAAGCAAAATAACGCATTTACTCTCTGTTTCTTTTTTCTCTCTTTTTCCGTTGTTTTTTGCTATAAACATAAAAATATGAGAAGCAATGCTCATATTTATGGTTCATGTTATACACTAAAAAAAAGGTTATTGATGCGTAAGAAAACGATGGCAAACGAAATCTTTCTTTAGTTTTCTTTGTTAAATGGGAGTACTAACTATTACAATTGTTAGTGTTAACTATGCAAATCTATGAAAGGCAATTACTACTGATAAATACTGACCGCATTATCTCGACTAGAGAGTACCCCACTCATCCTTTTCTATATTTATCCACAGTATAGCCCTAATTTGCCTTCGAACTAGAAAAATTTCTTCCCATCATATAAAGGAAATCAATTGCCAACGACTCCATTCCTCGCCTTATCCCACAAGTAATTGTTGGGTTCTGCCCGTAACGGTGTGCATACGTATTCCCATTCGTTCCCTGGAGCAGCATTCTCAACTTCTTCATTACGACTCAAACAAATGAATTCACACATATATCTTATCATAGGACTCCCACCACTGATGGTCAACTTGACTGCTTTGCGAACAAATTGATGCGTATATTTTTTAGATGTCAGCTATATGGCTATTCATTTCCTTACCATCATCTCTGAAGTAAAAAAAAGCGCAAAACGATATAGCGCCCCAACCATTTGACCAACGATTTTCAATGATTTCCAATAAAAAATTTTAAAAAAATTAAGTAAGATGTACAGAACAATGGCTTTATATTCAAATTGACCTGACTTCTAATACAATCTTTTAAAAGTACATAGCTTTCCGGTATGCCGATCATGGTGAAAATGACAATTCGATTAGCGTAAAATTCATATAAACCTTTTTCCAGCATATTTAAATGTTTGCATACGAAAAATAAAACAATGTACAGCATATTAAGAAACCTTACGATTTATACAACATATGTAATATAATATAAGTGACAACTACATAATGTTTACCTGGTAATAATCATCAGTGCTTATCTCAATGGATACAACTGCATTAAGGTTATCTTTCTACCTAAAATCCAGGTATTCGCAAGTTTTAAATCGTATTTCAAAGTGAGGTAATAAAAGGAATAGAATGAAGAAAAATTTATTTTAAACTCATCGGTTCATCAAGTGGTAACGTCGCAACATCGAATTCAATGTGATTTCAAATCACTCTGTCTATAGCATACTTCCATCGGTTAATCGGCTTATAATCCAAACAATGTTTGCATTCTTAGACAAACCCGGATGATCCTAGGATACATGAACGGAACATTAAAAAGACATACAACCTAAACAAGCTTAAGTTCGAACTTAAGGTTAACCTTGATCTCAGCCCGTGCCTAAGTCTAAACCCAGCCGTAAGCCCAAGCCTAGCTTAAGCCTTAAAAAGCGAGTATTCAACTAAAATTTCAAGCGGATGTTCTGGCCGCTTTTCATTAAAGAAATGTGCATAAATAAATACAAGCCTATTTTTATCTTCAGAAATCTAATACCCATCCAGCTAAATATGAGGCAACAGCGTGAGACACGTAAATCATCACAAATACAGCCTTACTCAACAAATTGCATAAAGCAAGCGGAAAGTACATCAATGAGACGCGAAGATAAGGAAAGTGGGGGAAGGAAAACGTGACGAGATTCTAAAATCAATATTCTGAATGAAAACATTTAAAAAAAAGAATAAAAACACCGTTTTTATTAAATTGGACAACGATGTAAATGTTACACTATCGATTCATAAACATTTCAGTTAGCATATAATAATCCTACTTATAATTTACTAATGTTTCCCAAAATTGTTCTCTCTTCCAAAACAAAGTATAAGAGTATTTCATGGTTTCACACTATTTTCCTTCTCAGCACTCTCCTCCCTCCCCCCTTCCTCTCCGCTCAGTTCAGCCGATAAGATGACAATAAAGGCACCTAGTAACACAGCTAAATGGCTGAATCACGTCTACAAAAAGAGAACAATCTTGACCGTCGAATCGTCGCTCAATGTTTCAGATGCTGTGCTGCTCGCGAAAACGTTTTGCTTCTTCGAATGCCATCTGCTCCCGAAGAAACGCCTCGTACTCCTCCTTACGACGCTCTTGAGCCAACATTTCTTTAAATGCCAAAACCTCGGCATCCCCTGCCGTCGAGTCAGGCATTTTATAGTTGCGCATCTGAATGAAACATTTTTTCGCTGTTCACAACGTAAGACGACTCTCCCGCAAACTGCATCCTCAAGGCGGTTTAGGTGACAGTCCTACCTCGTTCCCAACCAAGATCCAACTTCATCCCTACGATATACTCCACCCCCCCCCCCCCCCCCCTTGGAAGTCTCTGAACAAATTACACAACACACATACACTGGGTTGACTTCATTGGTTGAAAACGCAGTCCAAGCAAAAGTCAGTGATTACATCCGAAATTTGCATAACCTTTCTCGCGCCGTGCGTATTTCACCCAATATGCACATTTCAATTAACAGCGATAATTCTTGCTGACTTTGTTTGACATTTCTATATCCACGGCTAACCTCAAATAATGACCTGGAACAATAAAATTTCTTTGCAAATGGGAAAATATTTTATCGAATCGAAGAGGGAGCAGCGGGAAGGAGGGGGCGGAGGCTTATATTAATTCCGATTCTATAACGAGTTTAACCGAACATAACCTGTAATTGTCCTCTAAAAACACAAAATCCCAGGCTACTCATCAAAACACAACCATTTTTGAATATACCCATCCTAAATGAGATCAAATTGTTGCATGACGGCTAAATGATATCTGGGCGTTTCACCTCGAAATACGTCGCTCACATCCGATTCTTAACATCAGGCCGAAAAAATATGAGTCTGATCTGTCCCTACTGTGATGAACGCAATAGGAACTGAATAAATGAATTATTAACCACGCCAACTATCGATATATAAAACTACTAAACCACTTCAGTTCATGTTTTAGGGGTATCGGTAAAAGGCGGTTGCGGTTCTGCAAATGGCCCACCTGTGGCTCATATTAAGATCAGAAACAAATTATCTGAGGGAAGTTTAGTTTGAATCGAGTGTAGTACAACCAGGTAGAGCATCTCTGCAGGACACTCCCCAGAGCATCGCACTATATAAGTGTTATTGTTGCAGAAATAGTACTTTATGAGTTAAATTCTTGTGAAGCAATACTTGTAATATAGAAGCCGCTTGAAATGTTCTACAAAAGCGGTGTCCAGAAGCCCTCAAGACCCTAATGTCAAACAATGAGATAGCGCTCTTGATTGACACATAGGTAAGTTGGAATTTTGCCTGCATATAGGCTACCCGCTCGTCACGGCTACTTTTCCAGGACTAGTTGTGGGACACACCGCAAGAATACATAAACAATGGAGAAAGTAACTAAATAACAGCTCGACAAAGGTGCAAGTAAAATAATGAAAGCCGGAACGCCAAGCAGGAATCTGCTCCAAACGACTGACAACGAATGGACAGGAGGGCAGAGGAATCCCGTAAACAAAGCAAATTATGCAAGAGTATAGATAAACATTGACAATACATACTTACATATCGTTTGAAGATGTCAGGCTGATTGAATAACCAAAACGAAAAAACAGGGAATGCAACCAGCGCGAAGAACCGTCCCGTTTCCAGCTTCCAGCCACCCATCTCCTCACTGCAACATCAACCATTACAACTTCAATTTAATTACTGATGCTCTCAGCCATAACGAAGTATGTCGTATCTGAATCACAGGTACTCTTCCGGGAATCACAAGTACTCTTCTGGGAATCACAGGCAATACAGGACACCTATCACAGGTGCCACCTCTGTTCCCCGCTTAATATAGATAAATAGTGAAAGCACGGGAAAGCAGTCTGAAATGAAACACTATTCTTGGTCAAACATCCACCTATAGCATCTTTATATTCACTTATGTTATAATCATCAAAAGTACCAATACGCTTCAATTCCAATATGAAGTAAACAGGTTTCTTCAGAAAATATTAAGGAAACGGTAGGGGCTAAAAGTAGGTGCATATCCAGCATAGGTCAGAACAGCGTCGCATCAACTATTTGTCGTCTCTTCGAAAGGTTTCGATCAGAAAAACTGAAGGTTTTAACTCGGTGATATCCGTCTGATAATAAAAACAATCTTTGGGTAATCTCTACTCTTGTTCATCACAAGCTCTGAAGCTCAGAAGTTTTTTACGATGAGATAGCCTCAGGCTGCTAAGTCATTTCTTAGCAATTGAGCTGACGACAACATAACTGTTATCGGGCGCTAAGCGGATTGCTCTCAATAAATGGCCAGCTCCGTTCGTCAATTTCGTAAGCAAAAGCAGATCCACGACGTTTTCTATCCAGAAATTCGCATTTGTAAAACACACGGCACGCCATATTTATGAGTTCTAAATGTATTTCTATCACATCAATAGCTTTAAATCGAAAAAACAAATTGAATTAAAGCTATTGGAATTGTTAAGAATAATACATACTATATGATGACATATCAGTGTCAATTTTTCAGATGATTCGTTAATATTTAAAGAATTTACATAGAAATGCTTAAAAGTTATGAAAGATTTGCATATATTCCGAAATGAATGCGGCGATATTTTTCAACCGCTAAAGTTGGAAAATGAATCACAAACATATCGCCACATATTTCTCATATTTTTCTTGCAAATTTATAAAATTGATTAGTATTGATAAGCTCACTAATTGATAAGCTCTCATTAACGTTAACTTTTTCCCTATTTGTATGAAAAAATGTGCTATTCTATTAAAACAAAGCATGACAGATTCAGAATTACAACGGTTGATGAAATTCACTAAGCTGTTGAGTGCCACCGACACCCCCTCAACAGCACTATTTATGACAAACAACTTCGTCGTAAAAAAACAACCGAAAAGCGACCCGCCAAATGCTTTCCGGACAGAGTACATACTTCCCTAATACCCCTACTGTTTAGTACAGGTCTTGTCTTTCTTTCTGAATAAGCTGTTGGAGAACGAATTCCCTTTGTGTTTGGTGGGAACCATTAGGTAAGCAGATATTCCATTGGCATGACAGGGTGCTCGGATCGAATGTTAGATGATTTTTTCATTCAAACCCTCTAATTTTTGATAGGATGCTAACTTCTACTTCCTCAGGTAAATTAAAGGTGCAACGCAAAACCACAACTTTCCTACCTGTGAGCTACCCGCTGTAAAGATGGCACATCTCGGCATCTCAACCGAACGGCACTCACGGCGCAGCAATATACCCCTCCGAGCCATAGCAATATACTACTCGACCTTTAGCGTAGTATAGAACCCAAACTATCCAGACGGTTGTTGACAGCCACAGCAAACTGAAAGTTTCGATGGGGACCAACCTATACCCCTTCAATGCGGGCTCAGTCAATTCCACTCACCCTAAAAATACCCTGCCTACACCACCTTTTTAAATCATCCTCTCGAGACCCTTTCCCCGGATATACGCCTTCCTGGGAAGATACGGATACCAGCAACAAATACAAGCCCCCCCCCCCCCTCAATCTTGCATGCAGTCATTGTGTTATATGGGTATGTCGAAGTCTGATGGATCTGTCTTTTTCAGGAAGCCTCTATAAATGGGCTACAAATACATGTCATCGTTTAGGGTGGCGGAGGAAGGGGGGAGGGGGGGGGGACAACAAAACATTCAGCGCTCTCCCCCCTTTCTCCACCTCCTTATGAACATATGCATTACCATCAAATACGTTTAAGTGGATACGCTTCAAGTAAACAAAACATTACGGTATGAAACCAAAATGTCAAACTTTTCATAATGGATGTTTACTAATCGATAAAATATTTATTGAAGTCATTCAAGCAACACTTCTTAGATTAAACGATGAAAGAATCATATTTTACAATCCCTACAATAAAACATGAAATCATAAATATTTCAAGCACAACAAGTCGGCAATACAACCACTACTCGTCAATGTACTACCTGAAAACTTAGCGGTTCACATAAATACCTGCCACGGTTACATTACCTGGCGTATCCCTGCTCATCCCTCAACAGTACATAATTCCCACCGGTTCGGATGTTGATCTTTTATTCAGATTAATATAAGTATTTGTTTTGGTACTATAATAAAGGGTGCATCAAGCAACAGAAAAAAATCATATCAGAATTGTTATCGTTATTTTCCCAGTGCTAATTTAACAATAAGAATTGGGAATGTGATCGCATTTCAACCTTTACTACTAAAAGAACAAATAAAATACAGAACTTCCACATAAAACCGCAGAATAGATGACGGCCAACATACAATAGAAAGCTTATTTGCGGTATGGTCTCATTTTATAAAGCATCCCTCAGCATACCTATATATAAACCATCATACCTGTACCTGTATATAAACCGAGATTAATAGAGAAGTGAAAGCCTTCAACAGAAGCAATTATCACTCCACTATCTAATAAAAGCAATAGAAGAATAGCAACTTCGCGATTATAAAAGCTTATTAAACATATCACCTTATATAAAACGATGAGCCATTTCTGTATCCATAAAAGAATACTCTAAATGAAATATGTTGCAATCAACTAATTCGGATAGGCACACTAATGAGCATTACAACAGAGCGTAAGGAAATAACAAAAAGCAGTTCTTTCAGATGCGTTCTCTTCGTGATCGCCCTCTCCCTCTAACTGTTTCGATTACTTTCGAGGGCATTTATGTGTTCATGTGAATCGCCTATACTCCCTTCCTCTTATTCGTGTTGATGCACAAATTCATTCGATTCAAATAAATTTCCCTAGAGGAAGCCTCTTTAATACAAAATCTGGCGATCTTCCAACGTCGCATCCTTTAAAAAGCTAATAATTACTGCTCAATGAGGTACCATCTTTTTCCACAATGCAGTACCTCATCTCGAGGCTCTTCCCCACTCCCTCCTACCTATCAAAAGCACATTTAACGTAACACTTTTCATACGCTAACATCGATACAATACATCAAACCAAATAAATCCCATGCAAAAAAAATTAGAAATTATCCCGTACAGCTGTATATGAGCAAACTACATTAATAACTGCTATTAATAAATGAAAGAAATTTATTCAGAAATTGATGAACATTATTGTATCCGTATCACCACTGCCCACATATTACCAACACTATAAAACTAAATAGTCATAAAGAGTGCAAATACAGATCGATGAAAAGTTACATAACTTCGTTCCCTTGTTTTTGTTCAGAGACCAATCAAAACGAGCCCCTCCCTCTCCTTCTTGGGTCTATCAATGGAAAGAACACCTAGATGAATGTGGAGAGGAATAACTCATGCTTTAATAACATATATAAATTATGAGAACTTTTAAGCAATCTCGAATATCTACTTGAGATGGATAGTTTCAACAAAGATTCGATTTTTATGGTACCATCCAACTGAACTATGGCAAACTTTTATGATAAAAATTTAAGGCAACCAGGGGTTGTTTAATCTTATTGCCTCCTCTCCTCTCCTCTCCCTCCCCCCCCCCTCCCCACGGAATTTCTTCCCAACAAAAAACATCGTCGCAAATAAGTCGATTTAAAATATATCCCATTAAGCAACATTAATTTATCCTAGAACCTACTATTCTCCAATCAAAATATCACCTAACGATATCCCCACGTCCCATCAATATTGGAACTTTCAATAAACATAGAAAAAGAGGAAAGATAACTAACAGAACAAATTAAAAAACGAAACTTGGAAATAAAAAAAGCTCAAGTTCAATGAAAATAAGTTGTGAAATGAACTGGAATGGCAATTCATCATTATTAATCGTGACTGAATGGAATACATATATGTAACTTGAAGTAAAGTCACTAACATAATATGTAAATATACAATCACCACCATCTCAATTTTTCTTTTTTTTCAAAACTTCCTCGGCTAAATCGGAGATGAGTGGATATTAAATGCTGAGTTGCTATCAACCCCCTCGCCTTTCCCCTCCTCTAAATTCTGACTATCACAATCATCAAATGCGATTCCTCCTGCCTCCTTCATACCTTTCCATAAAGTTCCTATGAATATGATGAAGTTACAATAAGTGAATCACCTTGCTCTCCTTATAATTTCCAACAATACTATACAAAAATAAACGAATTTATAACTTATTATTAGTTTTCCACAACGAAAAAGATACAACATAAGGCCTCACTGAGAAGTTGCGAAGGCATTTATAAATCGAGATGAATAGCCTTCTGAATCAGCGCTCTGCATCTTCTAGATCCACACTATCCGAGCTGTCGTTATCTTCTAGAAATGGCATCCAATCGTCTTCTTCGTCTTGCTCTTCCTCGGAATCTGATTCCTCCATTCCTAGAATTGAAACTTCTTAAAGGTTTTGATAATTGCTCTTATTTTTCGCACTTGATAACAAAAGTTTATTTGCCTTTCTTCATTTCTACTTAAAATAATTCATTCGATGAAACTTCACCATAAGGAGTCACTAAGAACACATTGTGAAATACACTCAATAACCTGTTCATAATATTAACTGCTTCATTACACATCAGCGTTTCCCATTCAACCAGTGGTCAGTCTGTTCATCTAATATCCACTCGGTTGATCCCACATTTTATCGCTGTGCTCATAGAAAACAATAATTTCTCTTGTTTTTATAGTTTCTACAGCAGTCCTATCGCCTTCCAATAAATCCCTATCATTTAAAAAAATTGATAGAGGTAAAGGTAAAAAGATAAAAAGGTAAAACCTTCGAAAAGCCGATTGAAGCAACCTGATCCGGGCATATTGAAATGGTCATATGGGTTCTTCTTGCCAAGCTCTGCCCCACATAACCAACAAAAATTGACACCACACTTTGCACAATGGATTTTGTTACATCCGTCTGCTTTCTGCAAATCAAACAACCCTTGCATTCATCGGGGCAACCCACCCAACAATCCTACAATTCACCCAACTTACAAAACCAATCAGTCTAGGGTACATCCTTTCCGGTGCCGCACAATGACCTATTATTTCGTTTGTACAAAAACAAACTGATGAATATATCTAGGAACTTTCAACTTGCTGAGGTGCCATACTTAAAGAGTAACGAAGATGGCAAAATCCTTCGACAGCTACTCTCCACATCTTTGACACCTTTAAAAAATAAACAATTATTAAAAACTTTTTAATTCCATACAAGCCTATTTGTTCGGCACAGGTGTATATCCTTAACAATAGTGTATTACTGTACCAAAATCACATCGCAGAGATGCTTCAGCTAGCTCCCCCAGTCCCATCACTGCGTCCCTCCTTCCTAACTTTGCTGCATTACTGATCACTTATGAATAAAATAAATTAAATTTAGTAATCAACTGAGGTAAATATTTCTTCGACAATGAAATACTAATCAAATCAAAATATACCTCGATCTTGACTCGACACCTGGGGCATGGCTTGCTATTCTGAGCCATCCAACGATCACTCTTCATCCATTCGATTTGCCTCTCCAATTTTTTGCGCCCATATCTTCTAAACATTGCCTCTCGCTCATCGGCACTCGCCTTCTCGTGTTTCATTAATAGTTCTTCACGAAGAGCTAAAGTACATATGCGAATAAAAACATTATTACTTATTATAATCAACGTAATTTATGCTGCTAACTAAATTAAAGGCAATACTCGGATGGAAGTAACTCACAAATGCCCAATATGACAAAATGAAGCTATTCAGCCAATACTTCAATTGATAATCAATAATTTATATATAGTTATGTACGAAAGTTTTCATTTAAACGCAAATTATATTTAACGCATACTCAAGCTCATATTAAAAAATATCATACGATTTAATGACAATCTCATATTCAACATTCGCTCCACAGGAAAATGATTGGTCGAGAGGATGGTGTGAAAGGAAAGGAAGGGGAAGAAGTGGAGGGAGGGGGAGGAAGACACAATAATGCAACACAAAAAAGTGGATACTTCCTAACCATTTAGCTTCCTGAAATAAGAAGAATATCCGTTTCACACTGCTTTCTAATTTTTAATTTCCTATCATCTTCAAAATGCTTTAATTTTCAATAATTTTGTAAAGAAGAAATGCTAAAGCCATGAAAAACGATTAACTTCATTAAGAACAATACCCGCATCGAATGCGCAATCGTCTAAACCATGATAGGTCTTCTTGCAAATTATACAGAACGTATAATTACACACAGAACATTGGCCCAAATTTGGTGTCCTGAAATTTCAGACAAGATTCTGCAATGATTAAATTGAAAACTTTAAATTTCTGAACAAAAAAATATTTCTAGACAACAATTCAATAATATAATGCAGATTATGTAAGTCTAATTTCTTATAACGAGAAGCAAAGACGATTCTACATAAGAAAAACGACATTTCGATAGTCGAAAGAAGAGAGGTGAAGTAATTCCATTGGAAAATTTAAAGACACCTGATTCTAATAAAAGCAAGAACTTACAAAGTAATTCAGCACATTATTTCTTTAGCAGTAATGGAGACTTAACTAAGCGCAGCAAAATCAATTTTTTGAAAGGGATATTAAAATATGAAGAAATCAAAAAGATCTCTAAATATCCACGCAACTGACGACGTCTACATATCACTATAAAAATTTATAAAAGCCGTATAATTTTATACAGAGGGAATTGAACGTTTCAACAAAAAACGTCGAAAAATTTTCTCTTTTCAAAAAAAAAACTAAAACCATTTTCAAATTTAGCACATCATAACCAAATAAGTTCGAAAAGATTTACAGTGATGTTCCGTTAAGTTGCTCGGCATCCAGCAGAACATGCGCGCCGCAGGCGATCCTCGGGCATATCACCACATCGCTCATCAAGTCGAGGGTACCCGCCAACAACAACGACTCGTACCTCTCGTATTCCTCCTTTGCAAGTGCCAGCTTCAACTGCGCTTGGGTTGCCGCACTCTCACACCCTTCTCGCAGACACTCCAAACGTCTTGTCTGAAACAACATAAGCACATTTATATACTCATATTCAAATTATTTAAATACCAACTGCTGACTTATTCCCACACAGTTGTCTTTTACCAAAATGTTGTGAATATATGGCCCACAAATACAGCATAAAAGGCAATAGTGTACAATTCCCCGCCTCTATGGTTCTATTTTCACCTAGGTAGCATCTGCCAACTATCAACTACCACCGGAACTCTTCCTATGCGACGTTCTGCCACTTTCTTTAAAACACTCAACCGTAAGCTCATCGACTATAGCAACCATGAAAATAGAAGGCCGCAATGCAACGGTCATAAAACGTCACAACTTCTGCCCGCTTAAAAGTTTAACGCAACAGTAACAAGAAAAAGATGCAACACACAACCGTCACACTCTTCCCGCATCTAAGACGAACTTACGAAAAAAGAAATAAGGATTATCCCTTATTTTCTCTTTTCCTTAGTCATAAATCTATGAATATGAAAGGATTCATGTGGGACGTAGATTCCACATCCTCCTCTCTTTTTCAGTTTCCATGACATAACAGAAAAGATATGCGAGAAAGGTACTCAATAGTACACGTTACAGGATAAAACTTTCGTTACTAGAACATTACAAGAAAACCAATGAAAAGTGAACAATTTTAGTCGCAACTAAGAAGCCCAACAGCCATCCACTGTTGTTTCAATAATCCTCTCATACGCTTTGAATTGTAAAAAAAAAATGAAATTCAGTACAAAAAAACTGCGAATAACTTACGGCAGAATCCTTCAACCTCTGCCGATAATAACATGAGACGCAACCAAGGCAGAAAATGTGGCCACACGGCACGAACTTCACTGATTCTTTGCCGCTCTTCGAATCGAAGCACACCTGAATAAACGTTCATGAACACACCGTATAATTTCACTGCTTTTCAAAGCGAATCAAATCGAAATAGAATTCAAATTTTTATATTCCCATTCTGCTGATCTTGATTTGAGTTAAAGATAAAAACATTTTGGATTAAATTAAACTTCTTCCAGTGGGAAAGACGAAACCGAACAACCGCTGTGTTCTAATAGATAGTCCACATCTCTCCCTGTATCACTTTCTGCCCATACATACATTTCACAGCCTCTCCGTCTTCTCAAACCACATGGCAGCTACAGAAATACTTAAAGATGTCAGGACCTTGTGAAATATCAACCGGAGACCCGAAATGACTCATGTTTCAAAGACACCCAAGTACCTACAGGAGCACAGTTTCCACCGTTGAAAAGCTGACAAGCAGATGTGATTTGTGTTGAATCGATGGTATGCATGTCAAAGGTTGCTCTCATGTTTGGATCTTTCGTCTTTTTCCTTTCTCCTGCTCTAATCAAAGGAAAGGGAGATAACGAACGAATGGCAAACTTCATTCTGGACATCAAAACAATGGGCCTTTCGAACCAGCCAAGAAACTCCCTGAAGGACACATTTCTCATTAAATTCGTTTAGAAGTGAGCACGAAAGCACTAAGTGCATCCAAGCTAGGCCATCATCAGATGGGAGTGAATATTATATAAAAGCAAAGAGATAAAGTAAGAGATTACCTCACAGTCGTACCATCCTTTCTCGAAATCAACTTGTGACGCGTTCTCTTCATACTCACTCATAATACGCAGGCGTTCCCCACTGTCCTGCTGCACGTCTATCTTCAAATGAAATGCTATGTTCAGCTTAGTTAATGGCACTAATATATGTGACCTCTGCTATATTCAGGGTTCCTAATTATTGAAAACAATTCATTCTGATGTCTATAAAAAAAAATAAATCTTTGTTTAACTTCGAGTTAGCTCAGTACAATTCAAATAACTTGTGCTATTTTTTGGCCTTACCACACCTAGCAAGAGCCAAATAGCCCCTATATTTTGATGGAACTCGATTTCGTCGACTCAGCGCTGAAAAATATTGGCAAATATGCACAGCACAACAAAAGATTCAAAGCAGCCGCTTGCTTCTAACAGATTTGCTACCTAAGCAAAACTCAATTCTGATACAAATAGCAGTGGGAAATGCTTAACTCCAAAATTGCAAAATTACAAATAAAAATCTAGTGAAGGTTAAGTGAGACATAAAATGGGTGGAGCTGACGTATCTTGATAAACACTAACTTGAAGGTAATGAGTAGAAATAACGAGGGAACCAAATGACATAGACAACGACAACATTACGAATGCTACAATTCAAATATTGTTATTAATAAATAAACCCCAACTTTTGATCCTCGTTTGAACAGTAAACAGAGATAAGATTTAGTAGCACTTCGACCGACCAATATTTGTAATGATAAACTCATAGAGAAATCAAAATATATCCATAAACCCACATTCATATCCTTAATCCATAAACAGTGCTCATTACCTCATTGTCTGAAGAGTCGTCGAGATGAACGGAATCGAGATCGATTGTTGACTTAGCACTTAGCATCCGCACTGCTTCATCCTCGAGGGTTTGAGTCCATGTGAAGAGTATCGGCATACCTCGATACTCATGCCAACAATCCCTCAATGACGAACTCAACTGCTCCCTCTGAAACATTTTCCATATAACCCTAATCACACCAGCGCAATAATAAAACGTCGGCAAACATATTAATTAGTAAAGTAAAATAAAATAAAAACCTATAGATGAATCTTGTTATTCGCGAACTGCATGCTTAGTGGGTTCAATCGGTAAGAGTCAACTCACTTCATTCGTTCAGTGAAATCAGTTCAACCACTTGCCTCGTTGAATGTCGCCAAAACTTCACAAAAGAGGTGAGGAAGCAGGCGAAAGAGTTCATAACGATTAACCTTATACGTAATTGAACAAAGAAAAATACGAATTACTATGAAACAATAGCTATTAATATACCTTCTTATCAATGTAAGCAACTATAAAACAAAATTATAACTGAGCTAAATAGTATCATGAACCGTAAATCGTATCAATCAAATCCCACGTATAATTCAGGTATAAAAAATTGAAGCCAAATATGACCCAAAAGTAAAGAGCCTCAAACACAAGTGCATACCTCATCTCGAGTGATCCACACCGCATAAATAGAGAACCGCGGAGCTGAAGACGATGGATAGTCGTGCGGAAGATCGAACGTCAGCGTCAGAGGGGACACGTAATTTATTTTAATTTCCTTTGAACCTATAAAAAATCCACTAGATTAATAATAGATTTTACAAGTGGAGAGTTATTCAATAAAAAACAGCCTTTTACTATACTGTCACAGATTTACTTACCTCCACATGTGCCTCTGCGAATAAAACACCATTCAAACGTAGTCAATTCTATGGCCGCCATAGAATTTGCCGTAAATGTAAAATATAGAACGGCCCTTAGGAACCAACAACGTTCCTTAAGAAGCAGCTCAGTTTATGCAAATTGTTTTCCTTATAGGCGAGACCCTACCCCCCTCCCCACCATTTTAATAGATTACTTGCCCTCGACCTAAAATTACAAACACAATTTGCTATCAAGAATGCTTCAACACCTTATTATTGAAGGATAACTTCAGGTTAGTAAAGGAATGCAAAGAAAAAAACGCTAAAACTTCAACGATATGGGCGAATTATGAATCAAAGAGAGGTGAGGATTCATGAATCGCAACCTAAACTGAATAAACAAACTTCTTAAAGTTTCTAACCAAGTTTTGCAACTTTTATGCTCAAGCGTATTTAACAATCTTAGCAGTCCTCTACTAATGCAATCCCTTGTCAATTCTCAAGCCATCCTATTGTACCAATGGTCCCGCCTCCTGTTTAGAAAATTCTAAAAGACATTCAGGTGCGTCTATCTATGTATTCAGGTTTTCCCACTCTCAGGTGTACATTTACAATTGGTGTTCTCTTTACATTTCAAAAATATTATTCAAACCTTTAGCATCAGTGGAGCGTACAATAATACCCTTCTCGAGTTTTGGTAAATTCACACAAATACAACCATCGATACTTGAATGTGCGCCGTCTTCTTTTATCGAATAGCGCAGCTGATCGGATCGATCACAAAAAATACTTCCAAGTGCCATCAACTCATCTTTTTGCTCCTAAAAAAAATTTTTTTTGATTAGAAATTGCCATCGATCAATCGATAAACGATCGATAAATTGAATATGGAATTTCATTCAAATTTTACCACTTATTTTTGCTTACTAACATGTTGACAATGTTCTAATGTAAATTTATGACATCATTTAATACCTACATTTTGCTTACATCAACAGGACATATTTATATTGTTGTTGTATGATCCTGGTTATATTATTAACTGATATTCTCCTCCCCTCTCTCTCTTTTCAAAAAAAACTTCACAAAGATGAAAAATTTTCATCGAAAAGAGTGAATGGGAATTGAGAGAGAAGTCAATGGGCAATTATATACCGTTAAAATTGTCGTCTAGTAGAACTGCAATATAACATTGCAATAAAACAAAATATTGTAATATTATATAAATACTAAAATTTCAAACCCGACAATCGTTGCATTTTGTCTTATCGTTGTGTTTTCCCGTTGTTTCCTCTCCGCCAAACATTACCTAAACAAGTGAATAAGTTTTTCGCTTTGAACAGCACAAATTGCAAAGAAAACAAACTGAGAATAATCGATGATGAGCTATCGTTGGGAAGAGATATACAAATGGAGATAGGGATCGATGAAGAAAGAAAGCCTCATCTCTCCTCCCCTCCCCTCCACCCACCGTTCAGTGTGACCGCAAGGTCAATTTTTATTACGTACTAGGGTACCTCACAAAGGTAATAGTCTATACGGCAGCTTGACAACCAAGGAAAGCAACAATATATTCGCAAGCAATAACAATAAATAAGCAACTCAAGAGCAATATTGTTCATTAATTGTCGATTCACTTCAATTGCATCATATTCCGAAAAGAATCCGTCCGTCGATCTGCCTTAATACTATCCTTTTTTCAAAGCTCTTGACAGTCTGCCATTCTAATCCCTCCTCGCCCTCCCCTAAAGCTACAGTTCGTCTTGACCGGCATTCAGCACATAGGTATCCGTCCTACCTGAGTGGATACCTGTGCGCTGACCGGTAGCTATTTAAGCATCACGGCTAATGCCTTTTCGCCAAAACACCGATTCATTACTAAGCAGGCAAAAGTAACACCACTCTACTTGTGCTATCTGGCAATATCGCCAAAATGAAATAACTGTTCAAAGCAAATTAGAGGGATATATATATATATATTATGTATATATATACATGTATATGTATATACACAACCATACGAAACAATTTTTCGCCATATAAGATAAATTTGTTCATAAATTAAAAAAAACATCAGAAGCAAAACCAATTCCAAAAAATAAAAAAACACCTTATTTACGACACCTTTTACCTAGGAAATAACTTTAACTTAAGATATTTTATGGCACCTTTACCTGAGAAAGCAATTATGCCCAATTAAAATACCTATCACATTTTCACAAATTGACTGTTAACTTCAGAAATCCCAACTAAACATCAATGATATCGAAGAGAGCTTTATATGGCGATAGATATATCTGGGATAACAGACAGCTCCCCTTAATCGGTCATAGAAAAATGGGTTAAATCAAATTATTAAATATGATAAGTGATTAAATTTGAAACCGAAACCAACCGTTCAAAGTCGAGAAAATATTAAGCACTAAAAGGAACACATTAATGTCTGATATCATCACCACAGTATGATAAAAACCAACCGGGTGGAAATAAATTTGCGTAAGTTGCATTCCTTAAAGTCTATCTGTCACCTATATATCAGACTGTCAGTTATTTATAAAAGTAATAGGCACGAATATTAACTATATAAAGGAACTATTTTGCATATTAAAAAAATAATAGATATCCTAGAAATTTACATTTATGCTGGTAGATTGCCTAATAAAATTATGAGAATAAGGTTAGATCCTTTTGTAATAATTTACAGGCAAACTGAAAGAAATGATGGATGGGATGTCACTCTATCAAGTTTTAACGCCTATCGAAAAACTTGCATCTGCCTATCCAAACTTATTTAACTATCACCACATCACAAATAATTCAACTATGAGAACTTCGAATATTCGATGGCCAAAATGAAATTGTCCCCACTGATTACTGATAGGAATGAGCTCATCCACTCTTCACTTCACATTTAAAAGCAACGAGTGGGTTCATTTAAAAATAAACTTGAAGCACCTGTCCCTTTACCTTTACCTCAAGTTTGAAGGGAAAAGCAAGAGCAGCTTACTTTACCTCTCTTCTTGATTCGAGCTCCTAGAACTTATAGTGTTAACTGAATGCTTACAAACCTCACTTCAGGAAAAAAAAAACTAATAACCCTCCAAGCGCCTAACTCCTCTATCGAAACCGCCATTCTGCAGAAGCAGCTCGAATTGATCTTTCATTATTTGTTTATGCTTTCTTTCGAAGTGATATTTTGATTACTGTAGTCAGGGTAACATTTGGCTACTTACCAATACGCGAAGTTACGAAATTTTTTTGCGGAGAATATTCAGCAAATGTTATTGAGGGGTCATATAATCATTACACAGCAGATGCTATAGGGGGCCGTGTAATCATTGCAAACTGTTGGCCAAGAGCGTGAGTGAAGCCATATGCAGAAGAAGGAGTGGTGGGAGGATGAGGGAAGAAGGCGAGGAATAGGTGAGGAATCCCCGAGTTCTTTCATTACTTGATATGGCAAGCCCTCTTTTCCACGGGTGGAGGTGAGGGACGAGGTCACAATTCTGCAAGTTGCTGGGGGGGGGGAGTGGAGGGTTTTATCAGCTTGGGAGTGTCCTCTGCACTGAGAATTAGAAACCACTTGCTTTCATCAAGAGATTGCAATAGTTCACGTGATAACATTGTACTATATCACTGAACGAGTGGAAAAGGTAAGAGGCCAAGGTGCGGAGGACGCAGTGTTTCTGAACGTCACTTTCCTTTTGTAGAAGTGATAAAAATTGAAAATACCCCGAACCCGAGGATGCGGGCAAAAGGAAAAACTCTTGAAGTTGGCAGCTTAACATTTTCCACCACTTTCATTATGCCATCCTTGGCATGGGTGGTACTGCAAAGTACCGTCAACTTAAAATTCTTACTTACCGGATATCTACCCGGTCAGTCCATTGCTTTTCGGAACACTTTCCACTTCAAAAGTTAAAATTCTTACTAATCGGATGCCTACTCGATCAGTAAATTTGTTTATGCTCTCTCTCGAAACGATCTTTCGATTACTGTAGCTAGGATGAAACTTGGCTGCCTACCAAAAATAATAAGTTACGAAATTTTTTTTGCAGAGAATATTCAGCAAGTGTTATAGAGGGGCCGTATAATCATTACGGCACACTGATTGTATGCAAAAAAAGAGTGGTGGGAGGATGGGGGAAGAAGGCGAGGGAGAGGTGAAGAATCCCTGAGTTCTTTCACTACTTGATATGGCGAACCCTCTTTTCCAGGGCTGGAGGTTAGGGGCGAGGGCGCAATTTTGCGAGTTCCTAGGGGAGGGGGAGTGGAGGGTTTTGTCAGCTCGGGAGCATCCACTGCATTGATGGTTAAAAACCACTTGCTTACATCAAGAGATTGCAACAGTTCGTGTGATAACATTAGTGAAGGAGATAGGGCCGAAGAACGAGCTGACTTCTGAAGTAAAAACAAACTCACGGTAGCAACCGTCTGAGAATTGATATCTCAGATTCTGTCAACTCCATCAGATTCTATGAAAATCGAACGTCTGCTCAGTACGACAGCAACAGCAGTGACGAACAAACAACTGAACAGTCGCATTGATCAACAATGATCATTGCAAGCAATTAAAATTGTTTAAATTTTTAATACTTCCGTGATAGATTAATACATTTTCAGTGGCTAGATCGCTGAAATGCGAACTTTTTAGCTGAAGATTTGCAAGAGTCAACACTATTAAAAAGGCTTTAATTTGCATTGCAATTGATTGGTGAGATAAATCGAATATAAAGGTGCAAATCGTGTCACAATGTGCTTTAATATTTCTGCTCATCAACATATATATAAATATAAACGCATCAACTTTTTTTGACATTTCGGCTGTCTTCTTTATGAATATTTACCATTTCAAAAATTTAAATGCTTATCAGATATCTGCCCGGTCGGTCTATTACTTTTTCGATATTTTACTCTTTCTTACTGTTTTTGCTCTTACACTTTTTATCTGTTCCCTTACATCGAAAAAATTGGAGTAAATAAACAAATAAATAAATAATAATTGCACAAATACCTTAAAAAAGCTCAGAATTCGTTGAGTTGTTGCTATGCATAAATTAATCCACGATGAAATCTCTAATTGCAAAATATATCGATGGCAACTTCATATATTTGTATATATATGTGCCTATATGTATCTTAGCGGAAATTGCAACTCGAATCAACTTTGTCGGCATTTCTTTTGTACTGATAATTACAATAAAAATATTAATACAACAATTTTATTTTGACACTTTCTGATTGTCATAAATGAATGGGAAATTTTTGATTCGAAAAATATACAAAAAATCATTTAAATATATTCATAAATATTTATAAATATAAATTTTTATTGAAAAGCTATCTACAAATCGAATGTCTCAAGCTTCTGAAAGTGAACATTTATTGCTACGATCATTGAAATGCATCGATTCCTTCAGATTAGCCGCATTGCTTAATTATTTAGTGCACATTAAGAGATCTATAAACATTTCCGTTATAAGCGCTAAATGCTTTTGGCAAATTATAGGAACCCCCTCCCTCCCTCTCCACAATACTTAGAGATGATCGGAATATCTGCACACTCTTATATGAAACTGATATTATGGGAAAACCTATTATTATGAAGTACATGATCAGTATTACTGTAAATAATTTCCTCCACTATAATGTAACATATACCTTTGTTTCTTCCTAATCAACCTATATACGGTAATTATACGATCTGCTTACAGTAGACATTTATCTTGTTACAAATTACAAGCAGAGTATAGTGCTATAAAAGAAATGAAGATTTTTTGTCGCTAATTTAGTAGGCATTTCATGCGTGAGTTAATTTAGCTATCATTTGCATGCTGCGTTGCGTTATCTCTTTATTCATAAAGCGATCACCACAATCCTTCAAATAATCTCTTTTCTTATTATCTAAGTAGTTTTACCACTTAAAATCTAACATTTTAATTATAAATTCGTTCCATTTTTTCCAACTCATTTTGAATCTATCTTATTTATTTATTTATTTATTTATTTATTTATTTATTTATTTATTTATTTATTTATTTATTTCCCTCAATCAACAGAGCATTTATCACGAATAAATATCTCTTCATATCGCTTCCATCTGCCTTTACCTAATACCTCTTTGATCCAGCCCACTCCTATGGGCATTAGGTCGGTTTATGCTAATTGCATTTCGGTCACCTAAAGGTCTACTCATATATGCAACTCTTGTGTCTACTCATATATAAATTTTAGTTGCAAATTTAATCACAAACGATCGAAACAACTTCGAATTTTTTCCGAAAAAGTTCATTTTTTCTAGAAAAAAAGGCACTAAAACCTATATGCTAATTTCTGATCACCTATTTAAAACCTATATGCTAATTCCTGATCATCTATTTAAAACCTATGTGCTAATTTCTGATCATCTATTTAAAACCTATATGCTAATTTCTGATCACCTATTTAAAACCTATATGCTAGTTTCTGATCACCTATTTAAAACGTATATGCTAGTTATTGATTTTCTTTTATCAGTAAATATTTTCACTTTACTCTGTCCTACAGCTTAACCTAAGAATTAAAAGCTTTTTTTTTGGGAATATTTAATTAATGCAATAGACTGTTGATATTTCTAAATGTTTTTGTCATTTACTCATTCAAATAGGATCTCCGAAGATTATAATATTTGCTCTACGGAAAATCACTAACACTTGATTTATGGTACTAAATGTCACTGATGATTACAGCCATCGAACCAATAACCCTCAACAAAGTATTCGTTGAGGTGATATTTACATGTTAACGATAAAATTGACTCAACAAAAAAATAATTGATTTCTTTTAATCGATTGTTTTAAATTCTGCATGAAATTCAACTCATTTTTAACTCTTTTACAGATGATTTTAGGTTTTTGTTATGAGCCGAAAGCATCCGCTAATGAATGAAGAAAATTTTTTATGGTGAAAGAAATAGGATCGCTTTACATCTAAGACATTTTTCTTTGAAGGCATAGTGGTGTGCTTGCCTGTTGATGAACCAGCCGCATAGATAAGCGAATGCTCTATTTTTCTTGTTATATGCAATTCGCTGAACGTTGTGACAATGCAATACGTTCAATAATATCGTTATTTTTACGCGACAAAGGATTTTAGTTCTTCTCTTACGGCCTACTTTTCTATAAGAAAACTGAAAATCTTTGTCGATATCTATTATTTATTACCTTTTATTTTTGAAAATTGTATTTACCTTATTACCGATGTTTGCATATATTCGATTGTTTACTCTATAGTTTGCGTGAGAGTTTTTGAATCGTTTCAACTTGAATTTTGAATAACCTCTTTTGAATATTGCAATAAGCTTGATTTGAATTCCATATTATCTGAGTGTTTTTTTCTCTTCGAAACCAGCTTTCTGCCTTTACTCTGCCATTTTAAGGTGAATTTTTCTGAGTAATTTTTTTGGCCACAACAAAAGCTCTATTCTTTAGGAACTCTTTAGAGAGAAGTCTTTAACAGAAAAAAAGGGGTTTAATGGCTGATAATAAGCTGGACATTTATATAGAGCCATAACGAAAAACTTAATTTAATTTAAAAGCTTTAATGTGTCTATGCAGCAGTCAGGAAACTGGATGTTTCGTTTCTACAAGTCAATTCGGTATATACAGAGAAGCGAGACCGAATCTTGTCTTATGCTAATTGCTATTATTGACTTCACTTCTCTAAATGTAATATTAAATCCTGATTTTTTCTAAACCGGTCAATTTGTTTGCAGTCTCATTTGCAAGGTAATTTAATCGTGATGATCTAATTAACAGGTAATAGAAGCTAATCATGCTTGCTCTGATCGTTTCACTCACCTCAGCCGATCTATCAATGCCCTTTTGTGCTTTGTTGCCATTCACCTATCGAAACCTACATAGCTAATCAACCTATGTAATATCATAGTTTTGGTTCAATTAAAATGCCATAAATATATGAAGAAGGAACAAGCGAATAACTGTATCAAAGGTGTTGACAGGCTAACTCACTAATTGCAACGTTACCAACAAATGATGCAATATGCTCACCACATTTTAAATTATTCAATCGCATATATCAATCAAAATAAATGTTTATGCTTTTGTAGGCTATTCGATATAGAAAGAATGACAATCAATTTGTAATAAAGGTAAACTCTTAGATACGTTTAAGTGGAAAATGATAGACCAATTTGAATATTGATAGTAATGATGATCAAATTTTATTGCCGTTGAGGAGTTGCCGAATTTAAACAACAAACGATCGCGTGCATACAAAGGCAAAGAGCACGACTTATCTCGATTGTGCTTCCAAATGCAAATTAACAAACAGGGCATCATCTTTTCTTCCACTTTCTAATAAACTAATTTACCTGTATTTTCACCCACAATTTACCTGTAAAATAACCTGTAAATTCACCTGCAAATTTGTTTGGCGCAGTTGACTATTTCACTTATACTGAACGAATGTGAAGGTACTATGCGTTGCTTGTGTGATCTACACGGAAAACCAAACAACTTCCAGTAGACTTGCTCCCCCTCCCCCCCCCACCCCCGCTCCCCCTCCTTCCTCCCGATGTGTTACGGGTGCATCTCTTTGTTTTTAAAGCATATTTCCACCATTTTAGGTGTTCCTTCATGAAATCGAAGGCCATTTGCAACGAAGTTATTTTGTGTGCTAGCAATCTCAGTATGCTTTGAACACTCTATTATCACAATAAATAAAGAGCTAGATACAAACCTATCTTCGGAGCCTTTGATATCCTATCCAAAAAATAAGTAAAATCTTCGAAATTGCATCTAAGTCCCG
This sequence comes from Baylisascaris schroederi, assembly GCA_006503575.1. Lineage (NCBI taxonomy): Eukaryota > Metazoa > Nematoda > Chromadorea > Rhabditida > Ascarididae > Baylisascaris > Baylisascaris schroederi. The sequence goes on along the minus strand of QEWY01000235.1, from coordinate 270,763 downwards.
CTCGAATAAAAGAAAACAACTAAATAATCCCTCTCCTTCCTCTCAATAAAATTGTGCTTAAATTTAGCTCGCTTACATCGAAGATGATGTTAAATAAATGCTCAGATTTCTTTGAATATAATGAGGTTTAATATTAATTGCCGAGATCTATTGATCTACAAAAATCAATGTTAGTGAAGAGAACGACGTTGATCTATTCGCTGAGAAGGCATGATCCCCATACCTGTGGAATATTAGTAGAGTCTCTAATTTAGTTATTTAGATGTTTTTTGCATCGATATATTGCACATTCTCACAAATTGCCTATTGTGTCAGAAAGCACTTAGTCGTTATATTGATCCGTTTTATTCATATGAATGAGACACGTTTAATTATGAAGCATTCTTCAATGAATGTGAAAAACACAAGTGCAGTACCTTGCGCTCATAGAATAACTAGCAGTTGAGAATATTTTCGGCATCCGACGTAACGTCGAATGGCATTTGGTTATGGTCGATACTGTCGATAATTTGGCTATATCCCCTAATATGACCGCATCGTGTTTGGTATAAACCGCAACGCTGGTCGTTCACCTTTACGGTTTGTTTTGCTAGCTATTCAACCTATATGGCTTATCCGGTGCATTGTGCATCCCTGTTATCACTTTCAGGTTATTTGCCTAGTAACATTTTGAAGAGGAAGAAGGTTTAATTCACACAGAATATTCTCTCTTTTGTGACAGTTTAATTTGAAAATAGTTCGTTTGTAGGGAATTTGTCGAATTTTTCTTATTTTTCTTAGGTGAAATTTAAAAACAAAATTTTCTTTTATTTCTCTCTCAAAATCTTTAATTGATTCGAAATGATTACAATCAACGTTATCATCTGATAAAATGATAATCGATGTTCATCACCGTTCTCATTCCTCCACCTTTCCTCCTCACCCAAGTTTGATAGCAATTGGAAACTTTTTATTTTGTAAAATAACATAGTGTTTTTTCATATATGAGAAAAAGAACATTTACATGTAAACTTCACATGTAAATATATGTAAATTTTTTGATGGAGCCGTTTTCAATAAGCTTCTTAAGTATACTGTAAGATTATCGATTAGCTGCTTTTTGCCATTAAAATTCAATATTTCATCTTTTAATGAGTTTTGAAGTGATTTGATGCGAACTGCGAACGTCTCTGAATTATTACTTATTATTTAATATGAATTCAGTTATTCAACGAGTTTTTCATCATCGAATGTATCACTCAGAAAAGTTGTCACTTTATTCATAATTTTGGATTGAATTTTTTTTTTCTATCACCGTATTTCTTTTTTTCCAATCGTTAAATAACTCATTCATTGAGATCGCATCATGTGGAATAGTTGTATTTATTCAATCTTGAATACATCGCTTATACTTTATAGAATGCAAGAAATGTGTTTTCTGCTATATAGAATGAATGAAATTTTCCATTTAAAAAAGCCTTATAAATATATGCGGTGTACGTGGAAAAAACTTTTTGTTTTTGCTGTTATAGAATTAATGATGCGATTGGTAAGTATGTCGTTCAGAAAAATCTTCAAAGTTTTGTTGATTCACAGTCTTTTTCTAAATTTCATTAAAATATGGTGAGTTCATCCTTTGATATTCGCATTTTTCGATGGATTGCATTTCTTAAATCAAATGTTGTTGCCTGTAGGTGATTTATAATTTACCCTTGGGTAATCCATAATTTACCCCTGGGTAACCCACATTTTATCTCTGGGTAATCCACAATTGACCGCTTGGTAATCCACAATTTACCTCTCCGTAGTCCTCAGTTTACCTCTGGGAAAGTGACAATTCCACAATGCTTCCTTGTTTTATATTTTCTTAATTCTGCTTATGCATCGTTTTCTTGCAGCCTGAATCTTGTTTATGATACCTCAACCCCACTCAATATGAATTTCTCACTTTGCTGTTTCAAAGAAGAGAACGTGGTTATTTAGTTGCTTTCAATTGGATGACGAAATATTTTTCATTCTAATATTGTTTTCAGTCATATTCTAAATAGATGAAAATACGGCTGAAATAATTCACTTTTCAATTTCGTTTAAAATCGAATTTTTTTATTGTTTTCTATTTTCAGAAAATTCGATCAGTAAGAAGTTATCGAGTTGCGATAATTCTGTGTAGACTTTTTTCATGTCTAATTTGTTGATCTGAGGTATTTTTTAAAAGTGTTTTGTCGTTTATTATTGTTACCATTTGCAATTCAACTCATTCTTATCGAAAACTCTGAAATAACTCAACTCTTTGTGATCTTTGAAAATATGATGGTAATTTTATTTTGATTTAATTTATGTAATTATCGTTGAATGTAGATTGAAATTCTGCTTTCATTAGCATATCGTATAATATCTCAAGCTTCTAATTGAAAAGTTCTTCGAATATTTTTGGAAAGTTTTATTGATCAACGAGGCTTTGTCGAGCTTTAAAATATAGAGTATATTTAATATTCTCACATTTATTACCTAAAAGAGGAATCTGTTGATAAAACAAAAGTATATTTAACATGAGAGCAAAGAGTTTATTTCCCAAATTTGTATTTTAATGCAACGAAACGGCATTCCCCTCAATGAGTTAATTTTTTTTTTTTTTTAGCAAAGCCCAATGGTGTTAAGTGGAAACGCCCACAAAACCTGCAGCCGAATATTTTCACAAAAAATATTCCGCTATCGTCGACGTTTAATGAACCTTTCGACTTGCCAGGTTACTTTTTCAATTTTGCATCTAAGATAGAAATTTTAAAACCACATTTTTTTGCATTTAAAACCACATTTTCAATATTAAAGTGATTAAATTTCAGCGATCTTTCTCTATTGCTTTGTAGATTCTTATCCATTATAGGTAGCGACTCTATCGTAGTCAAATCTGAAATTAAAATAAAGTAGGAGTAAAACTGCATAAGTTTATGTTGGATAATCTCGGTGGTATGTTTGTCATAACGTTGAATCGGACTGCAATTTGTTTTTCACCACAATAACTATCAGTTATTCATATCTTTATATCATTTTAGATTTCTTTTTTTATTTAGTGAATCGTACTTCCAATTGTTAAAAAATACATAGATGTAGTCGAAATCGTCATATGATACTATGTTCAAGTAACGTATAGTTGCTTTCCTAGAGAACGATTTACATGGAATTTTTTGTTACAATAGATTTGAGCACATTTAGCAGCCGACTTATAATCCCCTAAAAGTAAATGGTGAAATGGGAATAGTGCTATGAAATATTTCAATATTACCACCATTATTAATATAAAAAAGCTTGCGATCCCCCTTGAAGTTAGAAGTTGATGTTGAGAAAGGAGGTGAAATTCGTCTCTAAGTGATGAGACTTGAATAATTGGTACTCTATGAGAAGAAATCATAAATTATGAGTCTCAAAGAGAAATTTTCTATGGATATTTATCTATTGATGTTCTACGATGGTAAAAATTTAGTGAGGTTCTGTATAGAATAGACATCATTTCAGTGATATAAAAATAACCTAAAAATTAAAGGAAGTTGTAAATGTATTGATGTATATGGAATTGCTCGGATAAGGAAAGTGATTGTTGACCTTGGCGGTGGATTTAAGGAGGAGAGGATTGTTGTTAAGGGGAAGAAGAAAACTTCATATATTAAGGGACTGTTTACCAGCTAAATTTCAATAATAAGTGCAAAATTTTGTAGCTAATGATTTTCTTGCCCAAAAGGGCAAATTTCACTCGAATGCTTTGGGAAAGTTTTCTCTACTTGGCGCAGTGAGTGTGTCTAAATTCTTGGAGACGTATTCTTCGCATGTATCCCCTTTTTCCCCGGTACAACAGCCTCGTGGTGTTTAGTAGTTTATAGCTGATTGCTCTGAATACAACATGATGATTTAACTAAGAAGTATTTATATTATATTATATATATATATATATATATTCATATATTTAGGTATTTTATATTTATATTTATGTGTGCGTATGTTTATAATGGGAGCAAGTTGGAAAGTTGGCGAATGCTGTAAATTTGTTTGCCTCGTGAGTACGTACCAATTAAAAAAGAGCACATGGGAATCGACTGAGACTCAAAAACGTTCTCATTTTACAGCACAGCAAACTCATTAGAGCTTTGGGTTTTCACATTTATGCTATATCATTTCAGTCATTTCATTCTATCTCTTATACATTATAATTCATTTAGTCCTCTCAGTCTTTATTTACTTAAAAGATATGAATTAACTTATAGAAATGAGACCAAACCAAATTTCACCAGTTTGCGCTTTCAAATACGATAGGTCTCATATTACGAACAAGAAATAATGCAATATAGTTGTAGGTATCAAATTATTGAGAGAACGTTCTGTGCGTAACCTTACATCCGATGGAATGCCCACAACGAGGAGCAACGAAATTGGTACTGCTGTTTGAAGTACTTTTTAATAACAGCGTTTAGATGACCACCGTAGTTTCCTGTTTATAATCCCCTCCTCTCCCTCAGTTTCCATTTCAATTGGTAGCCGACCAAGCGGATTTCCGCTTAAAATCAAAAATATTGTTTAGCTTTTACCGGCCGATATTTTCGAAATCCGGTTTATTACGATCAAATCTTTGCGGTATGCAACCATCAAAATAAGATTTCTTTATGAATTATCATAAGTTAAAAGAATTGAACATATGGGATATTTGCTCGTTGCGCTGACTCACTGGAGATGCATTTGCAAAATTTAATACAGAAACATAATGTGAAAATATTTGCTATTTGAGAGAAAATTATTGTGGTTGATTGAAGTGTAGAAGAATGTTTCATGAGAGAGTGCAGTTAGTTTGACTGTTAAGATTGGGGAAGGCGGGAAGGTGGGGGATGGGATAGGTAGCAGAGATCGAAGAATGTGCATAGCATTCGTTTGCAGATGATGATTTGCTCTTGAAGTTATTTCTGCTAAAAGTCTATCTTCATGTATTCCTTCGACCGATGCATATATTTTGTTCAAGACTATTTGCCATTGTCTGTTGAGGGTTGTCCTCCAAATGGAAGTGGCATGAAGTTATTGACGGTAGCCAGCTGTGATGTTCTGAGGATATTTTCTAAGAAAAAACATGCCGACTCATTCATTGTTTTGCGAACACTTCGGCTTGTAAGTAGGATTTTAATATTGCCTATTATAAGGGAAGAATCTAGAGCTTGAAAAACTTGAAATTGCTTGGAACTTTTGCTTTTACATATGAAAACTTGTTTTTATCAATTGAGTTATTTCTTCTTGTTCGGCATAGACGCCATACGACGTATCTCTCTAATCAAACTCATATTCGTTTTATGCAATTCGATTGCATAAAACATTATTCTTGTCCTATTTTATTGTGATAACAGTGATATATATCACACTTTAGTTTTCATAAGGTCGGAAACATTGATAAATTTTAGCTTATTGAGTTTATTCCACATATGGTCAAATATAGTCACTGATATAATCAAATCCACCATAATGATGGATAATTGTTTTTCTTTTGAACAAGCTTATGGCTTATCCCTAGGCGATTATCCTTATACGTAGAAAGGTTGTTATTTTCGAAATAATGAGTCTTTTTATCGTCATTTAAAATTCCTTCTTTGTGAACAGATGTGTATTTGCCCAGAACTGGTACACATTAATAGAAAACATCCTTCAACGTCTTTCATGAGGTCGGAGTAGTTTTTGACGCTAAATTTTTTGTGTTTGATTTCGAAATGCTTTTCAAGGTAGATCAATCTTGATTGCATTCTCGCTTTCTATCAACTTTTCTTCTCTCTTCAACTGCTTCATCGCAGTTACATCTGTATGTATTGGTTTCAGGGGTGTTTATTTGCATTTGCGGATGTTCGAGATGATCTACTAGTCGGTCAGTGTCTTCGTCTCAAGTCATGTTGTACTTTTAATTATAGGCAAATTGTTGAACTAGACAAACTATGGTCTTCTCCATTTTGTGTTTTATCCCCACTTCTGTTTTCAGGGTTTCCTTTTGTTTTTCTTCTTCAGTGCAGGTTATCATCTCCTATGCAAACCCCTCGATAGGTCACTCAATATCCGATTTGACTGTGATCACGATGTTGCATAGTTTTTTTAAGTTAATTCTACGTTATCGTCCTCAGTTGGTTGTCGATTTGCTGTTGTTGTTGCAATAAATCTATATGAAGTGCTACTATATTGATTAGACATTGTTCTATGTTGTCCTTTGACAGCTATTTTTTAACGAAATTTCGGTTGAGCATCGAAAATTTGATCGGGTTTTCAGTCGGTTTTTCGACTTTAATCGAAAATTTCTTGCGGTCGATTACCGTAATTGGCTTCAAATTTGCATTAATTGTGTGAATTTTCGAAACCATTGAGCAGTGATTCCTTCTATGATAGCTTTAAAATAAGATTTAGTATCTTTATATAATCAAATATAAGCGCTTCAAGGCAGCATTCGTCTTAAATTCCCTATTCCTATGCGCTTCTATGGATTTTTGTGCCTTATAAAGGTATATTGTGAGAATATTATATCTGTTGTTGTGTATGCATATGTGTCTATTTGTGTATTCGGTAGTTTCACCTTAGAAATAATCAAAGTTGGTGTTGTGAAATTTAACAGGTCTAGTATGTACCTTAGGTTGAAGTGCTATACCATATCACATATTGTTCTATCAATTCTGGAAGAAGTTAAGGAAATTAAAGGTGCGAAAAAAATTTTGTGTATTTCGCAATGGTCGATTTGCAATAAATAAATAAATAAATAAATAATCTTTCGTGAATGATTTCTGTCAATAGTTGTGTCGACTAAAATGTGGACCCTATTGGTTCGCATAGATATTTCGCAAAATTTCTTTTAATTTTGTATAATTGGTTGATCGGACAAGAAAATGCCCGGGGGGCATATTGTTCCATCTATTTGGGGCATTTCCACGCTTATTCTAATAGAAAGGAAGTTATTTATAGTGTTTGTGAAGAAATTGAATTCCACCTACTTAAGCCTTTAATCGTATCATTTTTCACTTCTTTTCCCCCAAAAATTGCCTCAAAAACAAATCGTTAATATATGTTATGCTTCAAATTTCATTCCACGAAAATGTTATAATCACCGACTATTGAGAATTAGGAATTCATTGCAACAAATGAAATTTTCGATGAATCCAAATTAGTGAAAGCACGAATTAATTTTATTGAGTAATTCTCAAAGATTTTCATTTCGATTTCGTTGCAAAATGGATGGAAAATGAGCTTAGGCAAGAGTGAAATTCAATTAACGCTTCGTTATTTCAAATCGGAACATAAAATTTTTTTATTTGCTTTCGTTCTCTATTCATATATATGAGCTTTAGAGTATCGATTGAAGAGCAATAATTAAGGGAGAATATCGCTTCTCATGCAGAAAAAAAGAAACTCCTTTAAATTATCTCTAATAATCAATCTTATTAAGAATTAAGGCTATTTGTGAGTGTGACTAATTTTCAATTTACACTAAATTTGAGGGGAATATTTTCAATATGACTTGTAGAAATTCGAAATTCTTGCCGATTGTTTTTTTTTTTTTTTTTTTTTTGCTCATAGGATATTTCCTGAAGAAGACATTCGCTTTGCAATTATTATTAAGTATAAAAAATATTAATAGAATGGAGTTTAATCTAATTTGATTTGATTTAATTCAAGTCGAATTAAGTTTTTTTCAATTCGATTCGTTATCGTCGAATATCGTACTTGTTGAAGTTTTCACTTAGAATAAAAGTATCCACGTTTATTTTTCTCATTTGCATATGAGATGTGTCGAATATTTTCACCGGCTTTGTTATTTGTACATCAACTATTCTACTAACCATTTTTAAAAGCTGATATCTTCTTTTATTTCTGGTTGGAAATTAAATAAAGCGAAGTAGGTTACTGCCAAAATTCATCGTTTCTCTTTGGTGATGCGTATGAATATGACATATGGTGCATCCAAAAAGTAGATATCAATATCAATGGCAGCTGGCAGCTATGTTAATATTAACACCTGTTGACATTGTTATTAATACCCGTTGATACACCTGTTAACACTTGCGCATATCAACAGCTATTAAAAAGTATTTTTATTTAATATCACAACTTTCAAAAATCAGTTATTATTTATTCTTTGTGTGTTTCACCTTAACATGATGATTGCCCATATATATATTCGTTCAATTTGCAGTAGAAATACTCTAAATTCCACTTTATAGAGGAGAAGGAAGTGATGAAATCAATGACGCATTTCGGGATTGCTTTCAAATATTTCTTCATTTTTTTCGTTGTGAATTCATTAGAACAAATTCAGTGCATCAACATCGATTGTTCTCTCGATGAATATGCTCGTCTCATTGAATTGCTCATATTTTCACTCTTCTTTTATTTCAACTTAATTTAATTTCTATTTCATTTCGTATGAGTTATACGAACGCATCGTTCTTAGCGATTCGAGTTTATAAATTTCATTGTTTCGATCTGTATGCGCCTATACGGTGTGAATGTATTTACATATATCCGTTTATATCTTTTCGAGGGACTTTTTAAAATATTTGATTGAAAATCAAAGGATGTGAAGTTTTTCCGGCTTAGTGTAATAGGAAAAACTTTGCATATCTAGCATATTCAATGTATTGCTTTTGAGTCGTATATTAGGAGTATCGCAGTATTAACGTTATTACGGCCACATATTCGCTTCGTATGAAGGTTGTCACATTTACCTTTTCAGTTTAACGCTTGACTTTAGAGGAATATTGCATTTTATTTGTCTTATCGTTTCTTTTTTTGGTGTAAATTTTATTGTTCATGAACCGAAAGTCGTATAGAACACAAGTCTTCTCGATGTGCTTTCCATTTATTCGTTTAAGCCGTAATAGAAGCTAATATTGCAAGTATTTAAAGGGCACTTTGATGGCGAAATCGTTGCAAACATGTTTAGTAATTCACCATCAAGAAATTCTAGCTATTTGCCATTTCGCATCCTATCATCATTATAAATAGAGTTTTTATATAAAGAGAATGTATTTTATTTGTTTAATTCTATTCAATTATATTTTAATTCATTTCAGTCCTACTTTATTTCTATTCATTTCTATCATATGAATAGATTTAAAAGATCTATAACATCGGTAAATCGCTATGCTATTTTATGCGATCTCTAAATCAAAATGAGAATATTTTTCATATAATCATAATGCTATGGGATGCTTATTAACTCTCAATTAATCTTTTCACGTTGCATAAAATTACAGCATTATTTCAGTGACCTTATGAGCGTAAGCTTAATAGGATATATTTGCTCGTATAGGAGTAGAGCTGCTTAATTCTTATTTCTCAATTACTCATTTCATCTTAGACATCATCTAGATTACATAAACCTTATAGAAATATGCATAAAATAAAAGAGAATAAAATTATAGTGAATACAATAAAATCAAAAAAAACACTGACTGCTTCATAGTTGCAATGCGAGACAATATAAATATTTGCAGTTATTATGATCGATGAGATCATTAAATCATATAAGCTCTAATTGTGTGAACGTTTGAATTTACACGATTTTCCATTTATCTAGGCTTAGTTTTTAATTCGACTGTGAAAAAAAAACAACTTTGTTTTCTATGAATAGATGATACAAATCACAGCATAAAAAATAACTGCTATTTTCTTTTATCTTCAAGAAAAAAAAATATTTTCTTTCATTAGAGCTATTTCTTAACAATTGATAGATATGTGATTGCTTTAAGTCTTTGGGAGATTCATTAAGTCTCGATCCCCTCAAAAGATTTCAAGTCAATCTTTATGTAAATTCGTTGAACACTTTGATGAATGTCGTTTAAAAAGTTTTTCTTTAGAAAATTAAATAGAAAGGTTTTTTTTTTTCAGCGCTAGTTAATCAATTCAGTGAAAAATTTTCAGGAAAAAAAAAAACCTCTTGCAAAAAGACAGATGGAACAATTGTAGAATAGGCTATACCGATATTGCACTTGATATTGCGCCAAGAACAAAATCCTCATTCCTCCCGAATGAATGAAATGTTTCATGGCTACAATCTATAAATAGATTTGAGGGAATGTGCTACTCTAACTTATTGCGACATAGAATTTAGTTTTCTTTGATCGGCGATCAAAATGCTGAAAAACGGATCGAATAGGTGTTTATCGGATAATAAATGTTCAATAATTCTGCGTGTTTATCCTCAATAAAGTGCTTGAATCGTCTCGAAGTGGAAATGAGAATAAGTTTAGCGTTGTTGATGTTCGATTCATAGATTCATAAGCATCTACCCAAGCATGTTTCTATTTCTTTTGTCTATTTTGTTCACTTCAAATAATATCACATTATTATCGATCATTAAATTTATGCAATCAAACCTTCTATAACGATTCGTCATCAATCCTTTTTGATAAACAATTTTCTTTTTATTGAATTTATTTCAACCTTATTGTTGTTCACTAATAAACAACTCACTCATTCAATTTATTTATTTCTTTGGATAGTTTTATCGTCGTTTAATTCACCTCTAATTAACCTATTGATATTTGAATAGGAATAATTAATATATTTCTTTTCAATAGTATTACCTAATATTCATATGTAAAAACATTAGGGTTCAATTAATTCCCTGCTATAATTGTTGCATAAGCTTGCTTTTATCATTTTCTCTATGTCTATCTAGAGGAATTATAACGCTAGAAATGAAGTTATTGATTTGCATTGCGATGTTTTGAAGAAAGAATTTACTTTCTAGTATTCGCATTAACTAAGCACTTAAAAATTGACTCATTAATGAAGCAGTAGAAAATCTACCCGCATGGCGCATCTGTCTTGATGTTTGCTTTCATATGAGCTCATTGTGTTTGTTTTTTGTTTTTTGTTTTTATTTATTTATTTTCTCTAAATATCGATTCCTAACTCTTGATTTCTTTTTGCATAGAATATTTAAAGGACCATAAAGAAACGTTTTTTAAATCGTTATTTTGAAACAATTTGCTCAATGAATATAGATAGTGATATCAATTGAAGGTAATTGAATGAAGTCAGTAAAAGATTGAAATATTTTCGAATAAAATAATCTCAATGATCTAATGAATCTAGTAAATCTCTATCAAAAATAAACTTCAAAAAAGTAAAAAAAATGATTCTAATAAAAAATAATATAAAATCTCTACTAAACTTAGATTAAAGCGTTGTTATTTTAAGGTTAGGTTATTCCACACAGCACAATATCTATATTATCGACTCTTATTGATTAATAAACTGGATTTATTTAGAAAAGCTTCGATGACCGATTATCAGTGGACGAACAACGAAAGTACACAAAGTATGGACGTAGAAGACGAGTTGGATGATGAAACATCAATCGTAGTTTTCGTTGTTTTCGTCGGTTATATTGTCTACGGTTTGGAAATTGTGGTCGGCATTCCAGCAAATATATTTGTTCTCAATCGAATGATTCATTTTGCTAGGTGGGTGTTTAATAAGCATTCAGTATAGACTTGACAAAAAACAGCAAAAAATTCCTAGAAAATTGAATTACTTTGTTTAGTGTAATATTTCCTCATGATCTCTGATTATGCCTTGTATGGACATTCCTTATTTATGAGGTGATTTTCGGGGAATCAATATTTATGAGACGACTTTTGGGAAATCTGTAAATCAACACGGAAGGGGAGAAAAAATTATTTTGGACAATTCAGTCTCGTTCTGAAAATCCCTCCCCCTCTCCCATCCCCTCTCTAACCCTCCAGGGGGGTGAAGAACCTTCGCACTTGAGGTCCCGATATTTCCATAAAGTTGCAATGGATTAGCAGTGTTCGGGAATTCTTGATCTTTGCATACCGATGGACTGGAATGTTATTCGTTTGCTAACAATAACTGTGTCTGAAGTCCAGAAAGTTCACCTGCGTCAGACAAGTTAGCAGGTCCGGTTCGATATACCTGCTAGGGGAATTTTTAAAACATCTGGCTGCGAATCAATCGAACTCTTTTTGAAGATGGAGCGAGAGATGGGTATGTTAATAACAATGAGCTGTGTTCCGAAAAGCGGGTGGTAGGGGTGGGTGGAGATAAGTGCAACGGGCGCGCATTTCCTCTGAAGGTCACTTTTCGATTGTCGAAATGATAAAAAATGAAAATAGCCCAGAATCCGAGGCTGCGGGCGGAATGCAAAACTCTTGAAGTTGGCATCTCGATATTTATGCTCTCAATGGCATCTATAATACTGCGAAGTATCGCCGATTGTCACTCGAAGGTAACGACTTCTGGAGACGACTTAGCTTTGGAGAGGAAAATAAGTGAAGGATCTTTGATAGAGTCAAAAATCCAGAAAGGCCGAATATGAATGGAGGAGAAAGAGCTCATTCTCTATTCCGGACTCTTACAAAGCCAACTGTTTCGGAGTTGGCATCTCAGATTCTGCCAACGCCATCAGATTCTGTGGAAATCGAACGTCTGCTCAGCACGACAGCAACAATAGTGAGCAACAAACACCTGAATAGTACCACTGATCAATGGTCATCCTCACTATTCTACTCAAATATTTCTTCCAGCTCGAACGATCAAAATGCTTCATGCCGCAGAATTGTCTATCAAAGCGCATAGGTAGTCGTTCCTCTTCCCGAATTGCCTCGATAATAATGAATGGGATCATACTTTCCTCAGCGTCATTTAGGACACTGCTAATAACCTGTACCTTTAACCTTACTTCTACTTTACCTGAACGTACTCGAATATAGCATAATATATACTATATATATATATATATATATATATATATCTCCTAGGGGAGTATATTATATAACATAATATACTCCATAATATACAGTATGATAAAATATCATCTCTTGGCAATTCCGAGCCGATAAAATACGGTGTTGCATAGTTCATGATATTATTAATGCCCTAAAGTAAAGTGTGACTTCTCTCTCCCTTTCTCTCTTTTTCTTTTTCTCTTTCTCCGTCTTTCTCTCTCTTCCCCTCTCTCTCTCCCTGATAGTGATGAAACGTTCTTTTTATTGTTGCTTTTTTCTGAATTGAAGAGAGGGTTATATATTGCCTATGTACACGGCTATTCATTCAGCAAACGGCATTTTCATATTCAATTTTTTTTGCAATTTTTGAAATGCAATTTCGCAATTTGAGATGCAATTTGAAATGCAATCAATTGCAATTGCAGTTGCAATAGAAATATGAAGCGTAATTTGAAAACGATGCACAGATGTGGTATAGCCAGATTTTTTCCCACCCCAACTATTTTACTTATAATTTCATTAAATCCTAACGCTTTGTTTGATCGCATATGTGCAAATCTTTTTTTAAGTAAGAATATTGATGTTTGGATTCGTCTAGCTAAAGCGTATCATGGTTTTCGTTGTGTGTTTCTAATTATCTTCATTATATTATGCTATTCTCTTTTGTAATTAACCGTTATTTTTCTAAGAGTATTTCTTCGTTATGTTTCTATTCAATTTATCTCTGATGCAGTTTCCTTATATCCTTGTGACTCAATCAGTTTGCAAAGGTAAGATCCGTCTTCGCAACATTCTTCACGAAGATGAGGGATGTTGATGTGGAAGTCCACAAAGTCCTACGCTTACCCTTGCGGTGGAAAGCTTATGGTCAGGAAATTCCCCGGGCGGAAGGGTATTTTGGAGCGGGTGAAGGCCTCCGGGTTAGGGTCCCTATGGTCCAAAATCATTAAACCGTCTTCTGTGGGGAAGGAGGCCTGAATTGAGGAGGAGGAGAGATAACGATGAACTTCTAACGTTAGATTAGGGATATAAGCTACAATGAATGGGTATCACCAATTTGGAACTGTAGTAAGAAACCATACCAGGATTGTATGTAGTAAGTGTACAATTTATTAGCGTACCATTAGAAAGCAACGTGGATCACAAAGCATCGTAAATGTTTGATTGCTTAACAGATATACCGTTATCCGATAAAGTTGCAATTATTATTCATTCAAATATTGAAGAGTTATTAAAAAAAGAAGCGTCCCCTTGCATATGGTCTCAAAAAGTCGCCTTGATCGAGAAATATGCCCTTGTTGGGTTGGAACTAGAGGTTGCAATTTTTTGTTGCATCACAATCGTCATCCTTTCCTCTCTATTTCCTCACTAAATGACTCCATATAGAAATGTTTTTTTTTTTTATGTCGCAGTATTATTGCCTAATAAATCCGCATTTCAATTTCGATATATAATTGTTGATCAACATCATATCCAAGCGTTTCCATTCCAATCTATTTTTTCTCGAATATTTTGGTATATGTGGTATTCAATATTTCAAATATTTCAAATTCGACTGACAAAGTACAAAGAAATATGCCCAAGTTTTACCTAATGTGCACATATGCATCGATATTAGATTGGTACTTATTCTCACACAATCCAGGTTCAGATATACTTTATAGCAACACTAGGTTATAACTACTTGGTTATAAGCACCCTAAAATTATTGGAAGTATTATGGATCCCATAGTTTATTATTTTTACATCCACAATCCTAAAAGTTGAGTGTCTTTCATCGTCATAGTGTTATAATTCAGGTTTCAAGGTGCATGTTGAAGTTGAGTTGCCTCGAAATCTGGTAATTACCGTATTTTCCTGAAGTCTGGCAATTACGGTACTTCCGGGCCTGAAGCTCGAGAAAGTTTTTCTCGAAATAACCTCACTATATATGTATACTCACATGCATGTGCATATTTATAGTAGCAGTTCGTTGAATTGTCAAATAGAATGAGTAAATCATTTCAGATCATGTCCCGATTTGTATAAGAACGGTGCCGGTATTTGTCTTCTAACGATGTCGGCGGCCGATTTGATATCACTTTCGGCTATACTCTGTCATTGCTTTCTCAGTATCGATGTGGTTTTAATCAACGAGTTGACTTATGACTTGTTTTGCAAGGTTATTATTATTATTTTTTTTTTTTTTTTTGCTTCAGATTATGGTTGAAACTTTCGAGAGGAATACACAAGATGAATGAATGTCGAAACATCTAAATTCCTTCATTCTTTACTTTAACCTTAGAAAACATTAATCCATCAGTGCAAAAAGAAGTAAAATAATGCATTCTAGTAAAGGTTAATAGTAGATATATGTGTGCTCATTGTTATCTAATTTTCTCTTCTATAGTAATATTTCGAAAATTATTATGAATGCTTAAAAACGATGTGCTTATGACTTGCGGTTAGGAGGCGGGGGACAATCACTATGCCTCTGCTTGAGAGTTTTAATTCCGAACACTCGAGATTCATAAGGAAAAAATATATCGCTTATGATTGCTATACCTTCCAATGGATTAATAGAAGTAATCACGGCGCTCTTTTACGGCACAGCCTCATTCCACTTTAGAGCACCAACTTTTGCATCGAATTTATATTTTATTACTTCTTTGTAGCCTCATATCAGAGAAATTTTTTTTTCCAACAGCCCTCGGAAGTGACTCTTCGGGTTGTATAAATCTATAGTAATATTGAATTTAGAAGTTTCATTCAAGAAAGTCCTGGAATATTTCCCCTGGGTTGAAAGTCCTTAACACTAGAGGTTATTTCTATCCAATTTTGAAACGGCCACTAAGAGAGATTTTCTAAGTCATATCAGGAATAAAAAAGAGAACGACACGAAATACTGCAGATATCACTTGGAGCGAAACGGAGCCGGAACGCAATTCTAACTTGAACTGATGGATTATAGGGAAATGAGAAGTGAATGACACGTTTTGATGCATTTTTCCCTGTGCCGAAAATCAATTAAGTTCCTCTAATTAACCATTAGACTGATGCATAATGGCAGAAAGAAAAGATGTTCGGTGGTTATTTCGATGCTGTAAACAAAATTACTGCTAAAGTTCGAGCACATAGTTAAAAACCTTAGAATAAACTCACTTTTTATCCTTTCTCAAATTTTGAATGAGACCCATTTTTTGATGATGAATGAAAATTCTGTCCGCAGATAGGTTTTGAACTTACGGCTGTTCACCTTCCGGGCAAGCAGCTTACTGACTGTGGTGCCGTAGGTATCCAGTGGGTCTATTTATTACATTATTTGCATATTAAAACTGGTGAGACTTAAGTGACAAATGTAGGTGAATGAAAATGCGCGCAGTACTTTAGTCGAGAAAGCGTTCCCCCCCCCCCCCCCTCAAAAAAACAAACCAGAAAGCCACGATTCTGAGTGCCGTCTATGGGTTAAGCATCCACTTGTCATCAAAAATATTGACTTCAAGATTGTTCAGATCGCGATCTTCGCAACACATCTTGCAACATCCGTAAGTATATGGTCATGGCTCCTGATGTCAGTGGTTCGTTATCTGTCGATTTATTATCCAATGCTTCATTTTCGTTTATGGCGATTTCCAACTCGTATGCTCTTCTATGTTATATCTATATCGACTATTTTCAATGCTTGGCTTCTATTTAGTGTAACGAAGGATCGAGATTCTGGAGTGGTTGGTTTTCTTTAGATTTCATTCCATAATCATATGTGACTATCGTAGAAAAACAACTAGGCGCCTATCAACTGAGGTGAACGTATTTAAGTTACTAGCGAATTGTGAAGAGAACGAACCAAGCAAGCTTCCTAATTTCCTATCTATCAAAAACCTTTGAGAGTATTTTACCTGAAAATTGTAAGTACAATTTACCTAGCAGAACTAGGCACTATTCCAGGCTAAATAATATGAGATCAATTGAGCTATGTTGTCGATTAGTAAAAGTGCAAAGTTATAATTCCTTTTTTGTCGTTTTCAAGTGATGATAGATTCGCCTGTAGTCATTAATAACTCTAAAAATACTTTATTTTATTTGCACATTGGTTACTTAAGTTTTTAAGAGCTTCATACATATCAATACGATGAGAGATAAGTGTTTTCAATATTCGCTGTTGGCTCTATGAAGAAATGAGGGATTGAAACCACATTAATTTTTTGACCATAACAGATTTATCTAATTTAAGTAAAGTAATGTGAATGTCGTATTTGAATATACATAATTTACTATCGTCAATTTTGTTACAATTTTTTAAATCGTTAGGAAAGCATTCGGATTGTCATATGTGTATGCTGTATCGCATAAAGGCATAAAGACGTAAAAATGATCATTGAGGACAAAAGAAATTCGTCTACTGTATGAAATATTTCACTGATATTTTCCCAATTCTAAAAAAGGTATTTTTGACGGATGTGAATCTAAGATCTCAATCATTTTCCTTCAACATCACCTCTTCAATAAAGCTACCCTACGAATAAAATAGCGAAAAAATAGAGTAGGTTTTAATGGGGATTTTATGAAAAACTTCACCAAAAATAGAATAAATCTGACTAATTTTATAGGGATGTTCGCAGGAAGCATTATTCAATCATATCAATTTTAACAAGGCGCTATTACTGACGGAAATTGGTTGGTCTTTTGTGGTACCAATTGCCGTTATTGCTACTCTTGATACTTCAGCACTTATTACCGTGCCGAAATTATTGAAAAGAAATGTCGAACAAAAATGGAAAGGATTTCACGATCGATCTGAGATGGCTCAAGTTTGTTTTAATTCCGTTTTTTAAGGAAAAATTACAAATGGCCGTAATTGAAATATTAAAAAGAAGGTAATATAAGTCCCATTCTTCTTTTACCTTTGAAACGTTATTGAAGGTACGAAAGTCGTGATTAGATTGGATTTCGTTCTGGAAGAGAAAAGGTTGTTGAATGTTATATCATAGCCTTTCAGCGTTTCATTTTATCCCTCATTTAGGCGAAGAAAATTGTTTTCACTGTCTCTAATTTATATTTGCTGTTCCATCATCTCATTGATGAATATACTCACAAGAGAAATCAATTTTTTACCTGGAAATCAGCTAACTCGAATTTCAAAACTAAACGAATTTTTCCCTAGAACTAATTTTTCTATTCCGCTTTTATCGAAGAGATCTGCAATAGCCATAAAATCTTAATATGTTATTAGATAAATTTTATAGATTTTACTCATATAACTGACACATAAATATTTTTCTTCTTTTTTTTCAGAAAGCACGGGTGACGCTTGTACGTTGGTTGGTTATTGCGCTAATCGATATTGGTTTAAATACACCAGAAAATTTGCATCGAATTGGTGTCATCATTGACGTCATCACACAAAGGATGATCGAAACGGACACTTATGTCGTTCTTCGAACAATTTCTGAAGTATTTTTTTCCCAACATTTCCATATTTTTCATTGGAATCAATTTTATGTTTTTCATTCATGGATCCTTTCCGTTTCTGAGGCTAAATTAGCAAAAAAACATTTTTTTTTTCAATTTTGGAGAAATTTCCACATACGAATTACTTCATTTTTCTATCTAAACTGAAGGAAATCATCTTTCAGTGAAAAAAATTCTTGCAGAAAAAAATAAAAATTTAGGGACTTCATTCCAATTAGCTTTATATTTCCACACTTTTTATTGTTAAGACGATTTCACTAGGGACTCAGTATATATAACTGAGTAGGTGAGTTTTTTTGAGAAATTTGACGTTCTTCTTCAAGCTAAATGTACTTGTTGTTCGATTTGATCTATACTTTGTATTTTGATGTTTTATTTTTGAAAGACCTCTTAATAGATGATACCAAATATTAAAAAATTCATTTGTAGCAAGATGTTATCATAAAATTTCAACTGCCCTATAAAATTTAGAAAAACTGTTGTATTACTTTTTTAGATGATGTACTATTCGCAATTCTCGTTCAATGCAGCATTTTTGGCATTGTTTATCTACGATCGCTGTACCACTTGCCCAAATTCGAGTCTCAAACGGGCGAACACGACAACCGGTGTGCATAGTTCTACATCATCCTTGAATCATACCACACAGGTAGCACACATGAAGAAGGCCGACTCCTTCACTCTTTTCACTTACAGTTCATTACGATCCACGTAAGATTTTCTGTTTAATTGAAATCAGTTTGCTTCCGATTATTCATATATAACTATCGATGTATTTGATAATTGCAGTTGAATGGAATTGTTTATTATACTCACATATGAATTTCACCATTTTTCCATCTGAACGAAAGGAAATCATTTTTTTCAGTGGGGAAAACTTTTTTTTTCAGAAAAAGAAGAGAACAAAATCCACAATAATGTGATAGTCGCTATGATCGTTAATCAAAGTGATAATCGTCGATCGATATGATTGGTGATATATCCTCAACTTAAATAAATGATGGTAGTTGGATATAAATTCTTCGTAAAAATTTTTTTTCCATAAATTCACGAAAATTTTCATTCACAATGATTCAGTATTTCTCAGTTGCTCACCAATGAAGCCTAATAAGGATGTCATTCACAGCTTTATTCAGATATCGTATAAACCAGTTTAAAGCTACCAACTGATGGACATACGTAGCACTTCATATTCATAGAGTAGTAATTTGCTGAAGGTTTGTGAAGATACACCTTGACCAAATGGTGCCGATGAAAACACGATGAACAAGAAAAAAATGGTAGTGAAGAAGTTGTAATAGTGTCAGTTTGTAACGCGTACTGTTCCAGAATTCCGGAGTAGCATGAGTCCCGGAAATGATCTCTCCTTGCATTACCTTGATGAGGTTCCAGGTATCATTAAATTCATTGGCGATGATATGGAACCATGCTGAATGGAATGATGTGACAGCCTTATGATTACGGCACAACGTGGACATTTCGAGAACGACGATGAGCTCAACGATTATTGTAGCAGTAGGCATATTGTTTTTTGCTTGGATGAAGAAATATAGGTGAGGAGAAAGGAATTTTTTTTGAGGAGGAAATAGATGCTTTTCGTTTAGTGTCTGTAATAATGATCTATTAACAGACATTAAGGCATCTCAATTTATTTATTTTAATCATAAATACGATTTTAATTATAAGTAAAGAACGGAGTTACGTGACAAAAATTTGCCTCTAAATTTACTTCCTTTTTAATGCTTTTTTTTTCTAAATTGCGCTTACAGAATTGGGATTATAAAACGGACTAAAATGACATCGAAGTGAGCTTTATGGGTAATTTTTACATCGGAAGCACTAAATAAAGGTACGATATTCCTTACAATAGTTGTACCATACTGTAGCCCAGAAACTAGCACTTAATATAGGTAATATTAAATCCATAACGCATTATATTATAGATCTGGCGATCACTATGCAACGTAGGAATACAATTGTATCGTTAGAGGGATTTAGGGGTAACATTCTAGAAATGCATGAGTAGAGTTGTTCAGCTATAGAATGCGTAGTTCATTTGTATGGTTTTACCGTTATGGAATTTATGGATGATTTATAACGTTATCACATTTGTGGCCAGATTTGCACCCTTGTCGAATTGCTAAGTAACGAATAGCATTGCATGGCGATCGAATTCACGAGTACAGTTCTAAGGTCATTGACTCCAAGGTTGGAGCTCTAGCGTGATGGACTTCAGGACTAAACTTGTAGCGTCATTGGATTCACAGATATAGCTGTACTGTTCCAAAACTCACGATTAAAGGCTGTATCGTTATGAAATTCATGAATAGATTTGTACTATTATCGGATTCTGAATATAATTGTAGCATTACAGAATCCGTGGCTAGCATTGCATCGCTGTGAAGTTCATTGCCTTCTAGATTAAGCACCATTTCCGGGGATTGACGGTCCTATTAGTTTATATGGATCAAATCTGATGGATACCTAATTGAAAGCTTGGTCTATGTATGATTTGCGTTGATATTCAATATTTTATTTTAATTGTTTATAGTCGCTGCTCGTTTTTTATATATTTTACCTTCGGAGTTGTTAAGTTTTATCGGTGTACAATTGCAGCCTTTTGCTCTTATAATGTATTGTAATGTATCGTCTGTGCATGCAAATAAATGACTTCATCCCATCGATGATGATTTCTTTATGGAAGCAGTAAAAACTGTTCCATGCGGAACTACCTGTAAGCAAGTGAATGATGTCTTCTGAGAAGCTGCATAATGTTTGAAATGTTAGTGTTGGCTTTTTGAATGCAGCTTGATGAAGTATATGGATTGGCACTCAGATGTCATCACCATGCATCACAAATAATGCAGAAAATATGGGAATGGATCTAGAAACGAATAGAAAATGCACTGCAGAGATTGTGTGTCTGAAGACGTCTTCAGACACGCCGAAGAAATTGTACTTCTGAAGACGTCTGAACGTACACTGAAAAGAAGATTATGTGACATCATCTGGGGTTTTTGTTAAACTTTGGAGGGATTTTTGCAGGTAAATGTGATTATCGGTATCTTCAGATGCTTTAGATGAAGTTTTTATTAGCATATTTCTATTCCGGTATATTCTAGACATATATATATATATGGCTACCTGGTATATTCGAAAAGATTCTGAATAACATGAGGATCAGGTGGTACATTCTTGATTATTAAAAAAAAGAAATTGGCTCGAATTTGAGTTATTCTAAGTTCGAACGGAATGACTCAAAAATTTGACTTGAAAATATAAGGGAGAAGTGCTGCATAAATATGATGCGTCTCTTGAAGCGTCAACCAATGCGATCATGCGAACATGAACGTTGACGAATTTTTCTTTCTTTTTGAATCTGCTCATGTCGATCAACAAATGTCATTTTGGTTTATTCTCATGTTAGCAGTGCTTAATACTTCGCAATCATTTATCTTTGTTTGTATGTGTGTCTATCTGTTTGTACCGTAGTTCTAATGAGTTGCGAAATACGGCGTTTCAGTCTCATGCATTGTGGCGGCATCACAACACATTTAGCAGGAGCTGGAAACTCTAGAAAAGTTGTGGGATTTCTGAAGCTTCACGAAAGCATTGGGATTCTGGGATTTCGGTAGCGCGTTAGATATTTTATCGTCACGCTACTATATATCGTCTCTTCACACAACAAAGTGAGCGTGTTCTTTCAACAACGGTCCATTAGATCATTTGAATCTATAGACATCTAAGCAAGAGCAAGGGTTGAGTTGTTTCTTTGGATTTGAAACTACATAATTTGCGACGTTAGCAATATTTTTTGATATTGACTTGCATTCGTAAGCTGAATTATTATTGTAGTTCATAATGGTGCATGTTGTAAACAAAGTTTCTTTGGGACGATGGGGGTATTTCACTGAATGTAGACTAGAAGTCATTATTCCATCGAACGATTGACCAGAATAGAGACTTAGACTCCCAGTATGGTTCCCGAAAGCTTGTTAGATCGTATCGTACCGTATACCTAGTGCGTGCCTTCAAGTTGCTTTTTCATCCCCCCGTATCCACACACCATGTTTCCCACTATGTAACTTCCTTCTTTTCTCTAGTCATCCTGGAATACAAGTCTTTTGGAAAGTACCCAAGAAAGAAGCTCCCTCTCTTTACGAGGGGGGTTTCAGGGAGGAGGCACAAACGCTTCCTTTGATTTGATAGTTCCGTACTGATGTACTGAGTTCGGGAAGTTGCTGAAGTACTCGAAATGCTGAGGTCAATGAATTTGAAGTTGATGCATACCATTGCACCTCTAATCAAATGTATCTATCATTAAAGCTACAAGTGTTTTAAGCATTGGTTTTATAAAGTACTTAAGTGAGTAAGACACCATTGTTCCCTACCTGTGCCAAAAACGAATTGAATACTTATTTTTCTTCCCAAAACTGTGCACTCACCTCACTCATCGATCCAGTAATACTCGAAACTGTGACGGTTTCCTTAAAGTGCGGACTATTTGATTTCCAATTTCAGCATTTCTCGTTACATATATTTTTTATCCATATGTCCAATTTTTTCTATCTTTGGATGCATGGACAACACGGGAAAAAAGTGGAGGGGAGAAAAAGCAAATATCCTACTAAACTGTTACAATATTCTTTTTTAGCATTCTACGTATTTCCTGGCACACATTCGTTCGTTTTAAGCACCCAAACATATCATTTTGCCTTAGGCAATCAAGCAGTGCAATTGCATCTTTATCGTTGTAGTCAATTATCCTATCACCTTTTCGCCGATTCTGTTCACTTTCAATAATGAAGCACATCAAATGTATGAACTTATTTCAGGAAACAAACCGAAGAGGTTTCTTAGTGGAGTAAACGATTGGCAGCCGTCTATAATGGTCAGATCAGCTACGACGACGGTCGTATGGACATGTGAGGAGTCACTTCGACTACTCACTCTTTTCGATGCTGATCTCGATTGGTTAGATTTTGCTTGTTTCTCAGGCTTACTGCTTATTTATAATGTGCTAAAAATTGATAGCGGTGGAATGAGGTATAGTCAATTTAAAGAAATAGTAGTTATTTTCCAATTCCATAAGATGTTTCACTTTTCGTTTAGGGCAAAATCATTTGTGATAAAAGAAGTGAACACTTATAATCAATTCATATTCAGGATAGAACTATTCATATTGCAAACTTTTTGCCAATACAAACTTACCGATAGGTATGTCTAACTATTGAATCAATTTCAACTTATTAAGCTAGCTTTTTGTTTGTATTATTTTTTCCTTTCTCATTGCGAATAAATTTCGCCGTCATCATACGTCGTATATTGCTTTAATATTTTTGGAAAATCCTCTTCATTCGACCTTGCTCTCTTTTGTAAATTAAAGGACAATCTTGATTTTCTAGTGGCAAGCTTTACAAAAGTGAAGCAGTTTTGTGCGCTTTAAAAACAGCATTTCAAAATTAACGTCAGTGACAAAGGTTTTGATGCTTAATTGTTTTACTAGCTTTCTGGTGGTCTTTAGTAGAAAAGAAAAAGAAAAGGCAAGGAGAAGGGTAAGATATAGAAAACAGATGGGGAGGGGGGGGGGGTGGGGGGGGGAGGGATAGAATAAGAGCAAAAAAATCTCTTGTTCATCTTTATTATTTGAACACTGGCGTTTGCAGGTCGGTTTGTGCAGAAAAGCTGAATGAAGAATTCGCTCCGAAACGACCCAACAATTTTTTCACTGCAAAGGTAATCCTTTCTATCATCTTATCACTCTTCTGGTATTTATTGTTTCTTGTTTACGCATGCTGTACTGTTTCGTTGTTGTTGTTCTGTCAAAGAGATTGCTTTTGCCTCAGCACTTTCATTTATATCTTTAAACACTCCTTCCCACCCCCCTCCCCCTCCTCCACCACCACCGTTTATATCGTCTACTTTTTCGCAGCTACTTCCTCCCCCCTCTCTTTTTATTGAACAGTGATTGTTGCTTTCTGACGTTTGCTACAAATTGTACCTGATCGAGATCCTGCCTTCAGTGTAAGTAAATCGGAGCAAGGATCGTTTCGATGGTACGTGACCTTGATGAAGGGCCTTTTTATTATTACTTTTTGTATCATACTTTTATTCAGATGGCTTTAATTTAGCACCTGAAAGCATGTCTCCACCGAATTAGTGGTCAATGAACGTCTTCCATCCCCTCCTCCCACCTCCTACCCTCTCCCTCCCCCATCACTTCACCTAGTTTAAATCGTATCTTCCACACAGTTTATTTGTATTCTTATGAAATCATTATTGTGACATATTTAACGTTGTGAATAACCGACGGAGTTCATCAGTGATAATTATTCACTGGGAAGCTTTAAATTTTCATTTTGTTCTTCATTTTTTGATGTATATATACATATATATATATTACTGCAATGGAAAATTATTATGTGGTTTATAGCAGTCGTTATGAGGTGAATAGTTTTAGAATGCAATTAAGGGTGTGATGACATTATTTTTTGAGTTTTTAAACCTGTTATTTGGAAATGACTTCTCATTTACTTATATCCATCTCCTTTAAGTAATAGCTTTATTTAATTTGCATCGAGTGATATCGCTGCTAAAGTTTCTTTCGAAGTTCCAAATTCTAAAATAAACTTATGCTAATAAAAAAAAATTACACCGTTATCCATAGGTGAAGAAAATCCAATTTGGAGGGGTTTTCTGTTTTCCCTGATTGTATTTAATATTTGCAGGAAGCAACATTTTGCTGATAATATAGGTTGAAGATAATGAGCGAATTAGTTATATATTTCTTAGTTATATATTTCAGTCTTGCAAGGAAGAATTCGACAGGATAATATCGACCAGTCATCCCGAACACTTCATTCGGCAAAAAGGAGACAATTATTCACAAAAGGAGCTAGCTAAGGCTTGGATCGCATATATGCAAAAAAAGGTAATATACTTTTATGTTGTTTTATGAATATGCGGAACTCGATGGAATAGCAATGCATTTATTTTTATGTATATCTGATCTTTGGATAGAGAGAGGAGGTGAGGAATGAGGGAGAGAGGGGAAAAGAAACGAAATTTTGGCAGTATATTTTTCGTCACCATTTGCTGGTTAAAAACTTAGCAAGAATGATATGGCCATTTCATGTTCTCGTTTTCTGCTTTCCTATGAACTTTGTGCTACATATAAGGTAGCAATTTTTTTGTAAAGAATATGAGTGGCATTGAATTGTACCGTAAAATATTGCTGTCGATAAAGGTGTAGTTACCTTATATTTTCAAGGTAAAGGCAGATGCAGCACGTGAAGCGGAGATGTTGCTTATCAAAATGCGTGAAAAGGCGGAAATTTTTAATCGGATTTTTTCGAAGGACAATCCATTATCTGACGAGGAAGTGACAAGACTTCTCGAGGAAGCGCGTTTGGAAGACAGTAAGGATGGCAAGGTTGTCTCACTGTTCTCTTCTCTTTATTTTGGGCAGGCAGGAGAGGTGGAAGGGAAGTGAGGCCTGAGGTGGAGTACTGAATGTTTTGACAAGTTGTTAATAGCAGTGTTGAGTGAGGCTTCGGGTAGTTGGGGTCATATAATTGTGAAGTTAAATAGGTTCAACCGGATTCGACATACATCCTTGTCCGTTTCTTTCCTTACTTATTTCTTGCTACTATGGGAATATTCGTTAACAATCTGGTTCATATGCTCAAAACTTCCTCTAAGACATCGGATGAGGAGGTGGGTAGGTAAGAGGTGGTAATAGGGAAGGTGGTAAGAGGTAACCCGAGTAGATTGGTGGAAGTAGTGATCGGTGGAAGTAGCGAAATTAGCGTATGCAATTGATCTGATTAGTTCACATATGCAAAATGAGTAAAGCGCGAACACTTATTGCATCCTTATGGATTTTTTAGATGTGTTTTTTAATTTTATTATAGTACATTCAGCTATTTGAAATGCATTATAAGCATGATATAGATATAATTGTTTTAAGCGTGATCCCGAGGTGATCAATCGAGAGATGGCTATTGGAATGGAGAAGATCGCAGAACTACAAGCACTTCACGAAGCTGATGTAATCACTGATTTTTATTAATTTCGCGTATCTTTTTTTTTCACAGTTTGGTTGTTGGTATTCTAAACGGGTTTTTATGGATATGTAGTTAAGGTATTTTAAAAATGCAGGCATGTCTTACCTGTGCTAAGCATTTGTCTTATTTGACGAGTAAACCATTTAATTATCATACTATGAAAGTAGCAAAATTGCTAGGGGCAGAATTACTGCATTAATTAAGGTGTTTATTTAATTTACGTATTATGAATTAAATGATGCGTCTTAATATTGGATAATTTGTATCGGTCGCGTAGAAATTTATGGAGTGAGTAATGAGTCCATCGCAAATGCGTTTCGGTATTGGATTACTTATAAGCTTTTACGTTGTTATATATTACTTACAACTTACTGGGTTACTTTTACAGTTACTTGCAATGTTTAGAATTTGTAGCGAAGTTAGGAAGAACGCATTCAAAGACTAAAACTGCATTTTTCAAACTGTGTTTTTATTTTTATTTTTTTAATTTTTTCGTTGTTGAAGACAAGCAATTTCAGCCGGAGAAATATCCGCCGTTGAGAATAGTAATCCCACCATCCCGGCCATCAACATCTTCCGCAAGTCCTTTCTCCCCGATAAGACCTCTTTTCGACGGTCTAACACTGCCACCGATCAGTGGCGATTCGAAAACGGAAACCACGTCACAGGTTCCCGTTTCGACGGGAATGAGCCTGAGGTCAGCTTCACAGAGTCCTCAAAAAACACCTCTTGCCAGCCCTCAGAAAGATTCAAAAACCCACAGTCCTCAGAAAACGATGACTAGAAGTCAGCAGGAGCCATCTCTAAGAAGTCCTCAAAGACACACCACCGCAGTGTCGCAAAAGAACGTCATGGAGTTATCGCAGGAACAACATACTGCGAGTCCGCAGAAGATACAGGGAAGTTCACAGAAGACTGGGATTGGAAGCCCTCAGAAACCTGTCAGGACGACATCGAATGAATCGCCACAGAAGCCAGCATCGTTAGTTGGATCACCTCGGTCTTCGATTGGTATGCTTTGATCTTCTAGAACAATTTCATTTAATAATGATCAGTGATGGATGGGCTAGAGAAGCTCTGAAAATTGTTTGCAGTGATTATAGCTTTTATGTTCACTTGTGATTAGACTTTTGGTTGCCTGAAGCCACTTAGGTTTTTTAACTGGTCTTGCTAACGTAGGTAAGTATTAAACGAAACTAGTAAACTGTTTGTACAAATTTTTTGTCTTATAGAGTATAATATCGATCGTTTTAAAGGTTCACCTCGACGTGTGGCATTACCGATAGAGGATACGGTTGTTGAAACGCAGATGAAAATGGAAGTTGACGATGGTTTTATGGATGAAAGTGGTTGTCGAACAGATATGGCGGATGCTCGAAGCCAAACGAACGATACGAGCAGCGGCAGCCTCACACATAATGTAAATCTTTAATTATATCTTGGCTGTTGTTTAATATCTCACTCATTGAATGTAGTGATGTATTTATGCCTATTAATATTACCAATTCTTCTGACGGTAGAATAATCAACAAATAGTTACCATATTTGAGAGAAACTGTTTGGTAAATTAATGTGTGATTTTTGAGGGTCTCAGTGTTTTAAATGACAGGTGGGAAGAATTCTAATTTGATTTTCTGCATAATCTGTAGTTTGGAGATAGCTAAATTGTCTGAATTATAGCGCTTTAATCTTCATTTTCCAGCAACCGATTCTATATTGTTATAAGAAGAAGGGAAGATAGTATTACAGATTAGGCAATGGGGAAAGGCAGTAGAAGGGGAATTTGTTCAGTGAGTTCTGTAATGATTTAGAGTGTTGTTTGTTTAAGCATATAGAATCTGATGTCTTTTTTAAGGCCTCCACTTCAGAGAAGGTTCAGCAGCAGGAGCATTCACAGCCACGTCATACACGTCTCAGTCTCGAAGGCAGTCGAATAATGATGAAAAACGAGGAAAAATCAATCGAGAAGCGACATCTGCGAACGATAAGCAAAGTAATACACAGATTTTTGACTAATAAGTATGTTTGGTTAATATATGGAGAGAGGAGGGGGGAGGGGGCAGATCGGTGAGGCATTTAATCGCCTGGATCCGAATATATGTCATGGCCCGATTATCCAAACGTTTTGTTCAGCAAGCGTTTGCGGGTATATTTCATTTATTTGTGTGGTCATGGGAATGATGGATCATATTTGATAAGTAGGTTTGTTGCAGTTTCTTAATTTCTAAATCCTATAAGTAAGCGGTTGAGACCATCATAGTCGTTTCATTAACATTCCAGTCTTTTAATCTTGAGTTTCTAGAAGTGTTCATAGAAATTTCTAAATCGAGCTGCAATACGGCTAGTTTTCTTGAGCATTATTTTAGAATATGCTAATATTATAGCCGTTGTTGTACCGAAGCATGTTACTTCCGTTTTTCATTATAGTATAATATACATCACTTGTGTATACCTAAAGGCAGCTGCATGTTCATGGGACGTATGCAGATCATAGAATGGACATGTATTTCATGTAACTATCAGATAAGGCAGTGGGTGTAAGTGGTTTATTTGATTATTGCGCTCTGGCTTTGTCCTTTATTGATACCCACCATATTATTGACATTACACCTGTCTCTGTATACTACGGTTACACATGTGCTTCTATAAACTATTATTAGCGGTAAATATATGTATCTTTTGGAGCTATGTTGTGTAGTCATAAAAGAATTGCCCCTTTCCGCAACAGTTCTACCCTGATTAAACCTTTGCGGAATTGTCGGAATTCTTCATCTCCTTTTTTAAATTCAAACTTTTATGAATATATCGCTTCAGGGACAACGAGTGTTTATGACAGAAAAGCAAACCAAACGATAAAAATGTGAATTCACTTCGAGAACTTGAATATAAACATATGTTATTGATAAATTTCTATTGCTCCAGGTTTCTTCGCCACCAGAATCACCAAGTAATCGTTCGTTGCAACGAGCACAACGACTATCACCAAGGAAAGTATTGAACGAGATGGTAGTGAAAGGGGAACCGGATACAACGAAAAACCAAACTTATGTACCAGAACTAAGTTCGTTCTTATTTAAATCTTTTATAATTTTTATGCATTTAAGACTGTTGCTAGATTCTAAGTAGAGGCGATTGTTTTTTATGTTTGCTGTAATCGTCATAAACAGATTTCGATGGTTATTTTTTGTTGGTTTACGCGTAATGGTGGTTTTTTATGATCGAAAAAATGAGGGATGGTGATGTTTGTTGTGTTAATAGTAGTCTATAGTTATATGATATCCCTGAAGGATTATAATGCTTAATTATGAGGCAGGAGTAAGGCTATTTCACAGATAATTCAACCAACGGTTATATAGAGGTATTTTTGTCTGCATGGAGGTGAACAGAGAACAACGCTGCAAAATTTGAGAAGATACATCCAGTTCGCACAGTTCATTGGCACTAATAGACATTCATGCGTTTGCTGCTATCACTGTGGCCGTGACTTTTCGGATGATGTATTATAGAAGGATTTTGCATTATGGATGCATAAGCGAATGCCATTCTACTATGCAGATCCCGTTTAGTACAGGAAAGCTATCTCTATGCGGAGAAAGTGTTTAACGCGAGCACTTCTCATCCGAAAACGAGGTTCTCATCCCAAAACTTTAAACTCTCATCCCAAAATTTCTCAATCCAAACTAGATCCTCATCCCAAAATTAGATTCTCATCCTAGGATTTCTCCAGGATCGTTCAATAGATTTGTCGAATAATCAAATATTTTCTATCTCTGTGAAGCTAACTATGGACGGATTTGCACTATTTTGTTTTTACAAAGAGCAATTTCAGTTTTTTTGTGGAATATTTTGATATGTTATTCGCACTTGATGTACTCGAATGCAATCATTAACCTTTACTGCTTTGATCTTGATATAGCAGCACTAAAAAATGAGGGTTGTTTTCGAATTTCGGCTTAGCTAAACGCAGTTTTTATTATTTCCTATCGGCATTTCTCTTTCTTCCGATAAATAGTAGTTTCGAAATGCCGGAAGTAGGAAGTTTTAGGACGGGAGAAGGATATATTCTTCCTGCTGATTTTAGGTATTTCTTTTATAATTGACGCAGGATAATTGACGAATGTTTATTTAAGGGAGTCGAAAGGGCTCGACAAGCGCACAAACGATGGGGCCGACCACTTCCGATGGTCCACCGTCGCAGTCAGTAAGAAGCCGACGAACTGTTGAGAAGAATGATGAAGGTGAAGAAGTCTCCTGTAATAGGTATGCCTTCGATTATTTGGATACTCCCGGGTTTCAAGAACATTCAGTTTGATAACGTTTCTTGATGGTAAATACAATTGGAGGTAGTTCCAGTTGGTCTTCTCGGTATACCACATACTCATCAATAAAAACGTCTTCTTTCAAGGAGGTGGCATAAGTCTTTTTTTAGAAGTTTCTATTGTAGTAATATAGCCTCTGGTTTAATTTTCGCGAGGAGTAGCTTTGGGAAAGGGGGATTAAGGATGCACTTCACTATGTCACGTATGTGGGAATGCCATTAGATAGTCTTTTTCAAAGGTTGTCAAACTGGGAAGATGTAATTGACAACAAAATTTGACAGTGAGATATCCGCATACCTGAGAAACGGCAGTATTTTGATGTGATGTGGTAACACTTTGCATTGCAACTGATGGATATCGAATATGAGGGATATGTTTGCCTGATTGGAGAACAGGGTAGACTGATAACGGATGAGAATATCGCTTTTTCAAACGAATTCGGTTGGTCATTTCTATCAAAACAGTTGAACGCATAGCATTTTAATATCGAATTATATCGAAAATGGTCTATAAATTGCCAAAAAGGCTTATGGCTAAAAGCTGTGTAAGAACATCGTTTCAGTAAAGAATGTGAGCTTCACTTCGACTCTGTATATATATATGTATATATATATATATATATATATATCTGATATGGTGAAAACTCGGCTTTTTTGACGAAACAGCTGATATAAGGGTGAGCATTTCGTTTCTGTGAGAGCTGAGGAGTGAAATTTTGAGCGAGGGTTGGAAGTACCCTCTCCGCCACGAAACTTTACCGTCAGATATTTTATCTGCCGTTCTATTCCTCGTAATGCAATGTGTGAGCTTACCAGTGCATTGATGGGGGGGGGGGGGGGGTTGAGTCCTTGTCGTTACAGAAAGGAATTAAAAGCAATCCTTTTTCTTTACCTTGCCGGCACATGTGTTTTCTTCTTCTTTCGTCCTATTACTCTGGATGTAAACTTGGTGCGTTATAAATCTGCCAAGATTTTAAAGGTCGTGGAGGGAGTGGGCTCTTATTTTGTTGGAAGGGTGGTTTTTCTTGAAATTTCAACAGCTTGCTGCACAGATGTATGATCCTTCTATCCCGTCAAACACTTGAAAAGGTTTTTTCTTCTTGGAGAGAAGACACAGTTATTAGGGAAGGGTGGGGTTCCTTAGAGGTGAAACCGTATGTTTTTCTCGAAGTAATTGCTAATGTTGTGGATTGAATGTGTTGCCTTGTTCTAATTGGACTATCGATCTCAGTACTCCATTTATCAGTCTCTGTAGGCGTCGTTCTGAGCGTCGTCGTGGTGCAGATTCGACGACGATGGTTGGTGATATAACACCGATAAGCCGGAAACGTCCGCGTGGTACAGATGAAACTGCTGACAGCGAACGTAGCGATGAAGAATCGCCCAAGGGAATTGCCGTCAAAAGAAGGTTAGCTTTTACTCATGCTGTTGCACTATCATATTGCTTATTTCTTATCGTATTGCTTGTATCGCTTATACTTTTACTAAGCTCTCACTTGTTGGCTAGGGCATTTGCATGACCGAAAGGCGTCGATGTTTAACACGAACCTAGATTCGCGTTGTCATTTGTGATGTATGTCAGAAGGTAGGAATGGTAAGTGCAGGCTTAACTGAGTGCCAGGTAAAGTGTTATGTTGAGTGCAGTTCATTAGGCACATATTAATTCATAACGAGTAATGTAAGCTCTTTTTTGATTATAGGAACGTGGATTTGAGCAATTTTATGGCAAAGATATGCAACCATTGTTGTATAATGGTGCTGTCATTTAGAGTACTTTTACGTGCTATGCATATTATTCGCAATCGTTTCTTTTCAATAAAGGTATTTGATGTAAAAGTGGAACTGTGGTAGAAAAAGATTGGGTATTGAATAATTTATAGTGATAATTGAAGTAGAGGGCGAACATTGTGGTGATTCGTCCTCGCGATTTAATCGGTTTTATTTTGTAAAAATCAAAGATTGTTGTGGTGGCTGTGAGTTGCGATCATAAACTAAGGACAGTGTCGTTAGTGATGCGTCATAGTTTTTAGTCAAAATTTTGTTGTGTAGGAAATAACATGTTAATGTGGAAATTCAGATTGTTGAGATTGAGTTCGAATATTAATATGCAAAAGGTCACTATGACTTACTTGGAGCATCCTATGCACATGTTTCCGGTCCTGTGCAGTTTAATTTAACTGGGGTCCTGTTCACTTTACACTGTTCTTTTATTTATTGAAACAGGGAAAGATGGATGCACTACACTCCTTTTTATTTTTTGACTGCTCAGTAGTGCACTCTTACTGACCATACTGATATTAATTGGTTTGCAATCAGAATAAAGCAAATTTCATTCTTATGGCCCATTTGAGGCACTCGGATTGCGGAAATACCATCTTTTTGTATGATTGTCAAAGGCAGGGCGGGTAAGATACTATTGAACAAACACCCCAATTGAAGGGTTGATACTAAACTTTTCTTCAAATATGACGCTAATTTATGGATCATTTTTATCTACGAAGGTTTTAAGAAGGCTTTCATTCCGAGAAGCAACGAACAATTCGGAAACGACAGAGAAAAGTGAAGGACAAGGAGCTGCAAAAGTCATGGAAAGTCATATGGAGGTTCAATCAAGCCCTGAACCCGAAAAGCGCGAAGAAGCTACAAAGGAAACTGAGGAGGTATGTTGTGCTTGCAGCACCATTCAGATAAAAGAGTAAGGTTCTGAATGTTTCCTTTAAAGTAGGTAATGGAATGGGGTATGCTTACAGCGGTTGGTGCACTTCATTCTGGTAGAGAATAGAGGGCATGCTCACCGTGGTTGATAGACTATTCTGGTACAGAATGGAGGGCATGCTCACCGCGGTTGATAGAATTCATTCTGGTACAGAACA
Source organism: Baylisascaris schroederi (assembly GCA_006503575.1). Lineage (NCBI taxonomy): Eukaryota > Metazoa > Nematoda > Chromadorea > Rhabditida > Ascarididae > Baylisascaris > Baylisascaris schroederi. The sequence continues at coordinate 237,324 of QEWY01000235.1, read as the reverse complement.
GGATATGCTTACCACGGTTGGTGTACTTCATTCTGATGCCTGTGCGGTTCTTGGTTTGGATATATTTGCTGAAATTGCCGAAGACAGCGGTTTAAAAACTGATCGTTTCTGCTTGTAAATGTTCTGTTGTGACCTGTTGGTTCGTCGTTCTCTGTAGCTCTACGGTGAATTGACGACGAGAGTGAGATAACGATTGTCTGCACTCTGAAGTGAAATGGTAGTCAGCATTTTTAGATTTTAAACGCTGCTTTCGTCACCGTCATTCCTCGACTTACGGGAAGAGAACACGACTAGGACGTTAGGTTTCTTTTTCTTATGATAATATTGAAGGTCGCCTACACGTGAGCACATTTATATATCCGGCGATCGCAAAACTGGAGTAGTGATCTTATACATCGCATGGTGTAAAAATGTTGATTAGAACTTAATGAGGAAGGTATAACATAGAGTTTAGAATCAGAGAGAGAATGAACTGAGGTATTTTCTTCTTAGGTTATAATCTACTCAGTTTTTATGGGAAACAGTTTCGTAGAATGATTCCTGAAGTTTGAATCGTAGCTTAATGTTATTAAATGTTGTTTGATGACTCGTGACTATTTATTTGCATATTTATAATTTCTAGGTTATGATAGCAGAAAAACAAAGCGAAAAATGCGATAAGTTGGCAACTCGAAGAGGCTCCTTAAGGAGTGCGTCAAGCCGTGAACAGGAACCAAAAAAAGATGAGGCAAGTGATGTTGTCGAAGAATGTGTCGCGAATATTGGCCTTCGTTCGAAAGTTAGATATTTTTTTAAAATATTTTTTCTCTTCATTTTTCAATTCTTCGATGCTGGATCTGTGCTAACCGTTGTCGCAGCGAGGCGATGATCAATCCCTCCTCCCCTCTCCCCTCACCTTTCCTCCATCGCTAATTGTTGTATTTCCTTTTTTGTCTAGTTGTCTGCCGATTGGTATGTGCACTCAAATTTATCTTATTTGACGTTTATATAGTCGCTTTACATTAACAGGCTTTTTATAAAATGCCTGAGCGTGAAGTGAAGTGAAGAGCAGGTGTTTCCAGAAAAAAGCCGAGGAGGGGACACTGAAGCTTGCGGCCTAATAAGTTGATACACCTGTAAATCTTAGAGGGGCGATGTTTGTTTTTTCGTACAATTTTTGAGAACTAAATGGCCAAAGAAGTGGGAGAGGGGCAATTCCCATTTATAGGGCAGTATGTAGAACCTTAACTATGGAGCTACCTATGGCGGATGAGTAATTTTCAGCACGATGCGATCGAGGTAGTGAATCTGGATTCAGAATCGGATGAAGAGATGACATTGGGCGATATTCGGAGTGGAATTGTGGCAGCGAAGAAAGAGGAGCAGGCACTTGGCAAGAGCAGTGTAAAGACGAGCGAGACACTCATCCAGAAAGCCGTGGAAAGTGGAAGCGGAAAGAAGAAAAGTATCGAAAAACACAGAGGTCATTTGGATTTATTTTTTGCTTTTCTTTTTTATTTCTATAGCAGAAATTTTGCTTGCATCTGAAAATAGGTGGTACTTAGAAAGTTACCGTTATTCGTATAAAATGTTTTGTGCACAAATTTTTCTTGCTAGGCGGGCGACCTCAGTTTATCCGAGTGCTAGAAGAGGTGATATTATACCTTCTCCACCATTGTATATTGTGTTTAAAAAAATCAGCTGCTATTATATAGTATAATATTTGCATGCTTAATTAGCCTAAGTAAAGTTGGTCAGTGTTTGAATTCAGTTCCGCTTGACTTCCGATTTGAGTCGATTTGAGGCATTTGACTTATAGCTCGAGTTTACTGGAAGCAAAGAAGGAACAACCGATATATCGTTTTATTGCTTCACCTCTTTTTTATTGCCTGTATGAGGCATTCAGTGATTTTCATTCACCGCTTTTTGACGTTTATTGATCATTGATCACTGTAGATTTGCATCTGCGGCCTTTAGTTATAAAAAGGTCAATATCGAGTGCTATGAAGTATTGCACGACGAATAAAAACCTGAGGAAGGATGATCGTGGTATTTCAGGAAGGAAATTGAAGAATGGGAACGACTTCAGTTTGAGTCTTCGTAATTCCTCTAGGTGACAACAGTTTTGAACATCTGAAGGAACCAGTCTAAACTACCGGATGTAAATTTCAGGTCGACCTCGTCGAGAAAGATCCGGTAGAGAGAGCTCACCGAGGACAAGATTGGATACACCACGAACTCCGCACACTCTATCCGCTCGTCGTCATCAGAAGAAGGTCGGTTTTTTGTTTCGATTGTTTTTTTAAAATTAATATTCGATTGTGTGATTGAAGTGGACTTGATTTGATGCGGATTAATTTTTATTGTTGATTGAGTTGGATTTTTGGTTGAGAACAACTTATTTTCTAGAATTTAATTTATTTTCTGCTTTCCAGCTTTTCATTTCTAAGTTTTCGAACGAAATTATCTTTGCCATATAATAATTTCCTTCTATCAAATGAGAGTGGTTTTATATCAAATGATGATTGTTCATGAAAGCTTTAGCAACCAGCAGACTAACAGTTGATCTAAAGTTGCAATAATGAGAATTTTTTAGGAATTTTTCTTGTCATGCCTGAATGAAGTACATCAGCCAATTTGGGTAGGAAGTTCGAAATAAGGATGGAAGATGTTTTCGACAGTTTTCTGGTGGAGGGGATCGACTTTTATCAATGGTCATTTACAAGCGGTTGTGTGGCTGTGTGTTATACCTGCAGGATAAAAAAGCAATGAGGTAGCATAATGTCATAGCCGATGGGAAATTGTTCCATTTTTTTGTTCCAGTAACAATGCGGGCAAGTGTTTCCTAATAATGCGGATAGGTTGTTCCCTAATGGTGCGGACAGATTGTTCCCTAATGGTGCAGGCAGGTTGTTCCATAACAGTGGGGGGTTTCTATAAACGGGCCGTTTTATTGAGAATAAACGTATTTTAGGGATTAAATGGTATGTAGGTGATGTGATGACACATCTTTTATCACAACTGATATGTGCTGAAATTGATCACATTTCCTTCTGGTACTGCCTTGGGGAAATATCTATTGCAGCGTTGAAAAAAGAGCAAAGCTCCTTCGAGGTTAAATCCGACTTCCATACAGACCTTACCCCCTCCCCCTCCTTATTCTCACTTTTTAACTCCTTCTATATTCGATCATTTCATCGTCAGTTGAATTCATTTATTACCGTGAAAGTCAGGTGGAACAAGCAGTGCGGGAAGAAGTAGAAATTCTATAAACCTCGCGTAGACCAAATTCCTTCTGAATGCAGCCCTCTTCCTTCAATGATAGTTCGTCCAAAATCAACCGAGCCTCGAAAATTATTTTTGAGGGAATATGATGAGTTTATAATGGATTGGGAGACTTGATCGCATAAAACACAAAGCGTAAAAAAGCGCCAAAAGCGTATAATACTATCGATGATTCAACGGTAGTTATACAGCTATATATTTAAGGAGGAGCTGGACGAGACGAGTATTGAACAGAAAGCGTTCTTAACATCGGTATGGCGAATGGTATCCAGTCACCGTCACGCGGCCATATTTGCGCAGCCTGTTTCCGATAGTATCGCAAGGGGCTATTCGAAGGTTGTTAAGAGGTAATGCTAACTTGTTTTTATAAACTTTTTCCCGACTCAGTTCAGGTAATGATGCGGCATCATGTTCTTTTTGAATAAAAAAATCTAGCTTTTCGAATTTATCGTTTGTGCCTGTTTAAAGTAGAAGTGCGGCCGTGGTTATATCTTGAAGAGTTGAAATCTCTTTTATTCCTAAATAGCCGCTAAATTTAGAGATGGTTGTAATATGTAAATTATTTTTAATTATTATATGAGGAGCACACATCTGACAGTCGATTAAAGAACGTTTAAGCATCATATCACCAGGTATTACAATCAAGATTTTGCTGTGTTCGTTGTTGATTGTCTAAGATGTTTAGTTGACTATCAAGGGTTTTTTCGTTTATGTTGTTTGTTCTCTTGCTTGTCTTCGATCTTGTATTTCACCATTTTCTTGATTCCTTAAGGTGTCGGTCAAGTGATTCCCTCTTTTAACCGTAGTTTCAACTTCAGTAGCGAAGTTTTCAGGTTTAATTAGTGAACGATTTTCGTTAATAAACTACAGTAGGTTTTAAAATTGCATGTTGAAGAAGTTTGCTATTTTAATATTTGGCATATAAAATTAATACTATTCTAGTCGTATGGATCTTGCCACTTTAAAGAAGCAGTTGGATGCGGGCAAAGTGACTGATATGATCGAATTCAAGCGACGTCTTCTACTGATGTTTGCGAATGCGGTGATGTTCAATAGTACCGGACACGACGTCAACAACTATGCAAAGGAGATGGCCGCTGACGCGCTTAGTTCTCTTAAAGTCATCCTTCTTTCATTTGTTTATGATTCCTGAATTTGCTTTCGAGGGGAACGGTGTCATTGGATTGAGGGTTAGGTAAATAGCTTAGGGAAGTCCTCTTTTGTATGGTCTGTAAACTATGGTCAGTTGTATGGTTACGTTCATAAGAACGAATTTAATTTTTTAAGTGACCAATCCAATTTAATGCTTAATCATCATCTTTTCGATCTTGTTTAGTAGATTTGAACAAAGGGGACCAGGTGGAATAGAGCCCATCCTTCCTTTTTTCTACCTCCGGATTGAATAACGTAAAAATTACCCTCAGCAACTCATTCTAAAGAATTGTTGGCAGAACGGTTGTTGTATAAAAGTTATATAGAACCTGATCGTATGTTATCTAATCGTTATGCGAATATGGTTTTCACAGCGATTTTCTTAGCTATAATTGAAAGGCAATAGTCAACGGATTTGTTTTTAGGTATGTTATGATTGACTTAATCTGTACCCATACAGTTTTAATTTTATGATAATTTCGGTTAAGTACTATTAATTATTCCTTTCGGAGGATGATAAAGGAGTTAAGTGATTATAAGTATTTAAGTTCAGTTGTTGATGTTGATAGTTGTTGGTCTTGCAGGCAATGCAAAAAGATATTCTTGGGATCAAGGAGGGAGCACATCTAACACGAAGAGCAGCTGCTGCCGAAGAGGTTTATTTTTGTTTTGATCATCGTGTAATCAAAAACAAATTTTCCTTTTCCCTCAGTGGATTCCTTTTAAGCATTAGATAGGTTTTTATGTATTAGTTTGACTCGTATTTCTTCATGGTGGTCCTTCGTTGGGTTTTAGGGCAATTTGATTCCCTTCACAGGGTAATTGCGGTATCTTCGATATTTGAGAATAAAAAGACGAGTTGCCAACAATTATTACTTGATTTTTGGTATCGAAGAGGGCGACCAGAAGAATGAAGCAAGGGAGAGGAAAGAGGAGGGAGACGAGAAAAATGAACCTGGCGAGGTAAATGCTAACTTTTACGTGAATAGCCTATGAATCGAGATGGGTACTTTGTCTTATAATAGAGCCTTGAACAGTTTCTGTGCTAAGAAGAATTACTTAACTGCCATTGTAGGCTTCATTAGAACGACGAAGACGTTCCGCATATCTCACAGTGACACCACCTACGACGTCTGCAGACAGAGGTGAGATGAAGGAGAAGGAGAAAGGCAATGAACGAGAGAAGGAGGTGGTGAAGATGAAGGACGATGAGAGGAAGGAGAAGAATGCGGAAGAGAGCGCGACAAACGGTGAAAGCAGTAAACGACAGCAACTCGTTCGACATCTGAGGGCTGCCACAACGCAGAAATAAGGAGCTCGATTACGGAACGACATTTACTACATCTGTTTATATGATCTCTCTTGTTTTATTTTTTCCACTTTTCTTTCTTCTGTTATATCCTGTGGATCATGTTCATTGTTGTAATTTAATAACATGCTTGCATACATATGATGGCTGAGATTTTTTTATAGGATAGCTTCTAAGCTTAGAGACAAGTTGACCCGAAATGCTCGTATGGTTGGTTTCGTGGAGATCTTTGGCTCAACTTCCTATAAGTATAGTTGTTTAGCTTTGATTACAAGAAAGGTTAGAAAAGATGCTCACTGAAATCAAAATGGAAGTGTTCAGTATGTTTGCATTGATGTTACGTTCGGTTTTATAATATCGAAGAGTATATATCATAACACCATGATATTGTCGCAGGTGATTACTACTTCAGGTGTCGTGCCATAAGTTCAGGTAATTGATATTTTTCATGGTAGAAGATGAATTATGGAGACGCAGTTGGTCTAGCAGGAAGTTTACCAAGGGAAGCATTTGAAGTGGTTGGTGCGATGGTGCTTTTGCTCCTAGGGAGGACTTTGCCCCAGGTACAAATTTTTTTGAAGGCGTAATAATGATTGTTTCAAAATTGCATCATTTGAAATATTTTTTCCATATACATCATGTGTAATTATTATAAAGAGATTGTTGCTTTTTTATCGGATGCGCTGTTGCAGAGATATGACCATACTAAAAGGTTATAGGGATAAATAAGGGGGTAAAAAAATTTTGTAATTTTTGGCATTGTGAGGTAAAGAGTGGAGAAGTAAGTACACTCTTGTTGCATGCACATCAACATTCAACTGTTTATGAAGTGTATTTTGCTCGAGTACCATAGTGTTTGATAGTGGCTATCGTAGAATGTGGTATCTCAGATGGGAAGGGGGAGGGAAGGGGATTTTATAAGCGTTATTTTGCAAATACGGGCATTTCTGTTCGATTTTTTGATATTAGAGTGATAATGACTTGGAATATGAGTCGTATTTCTGTATATCATCTGTTTCTCACTTAGATTTGTAGTTCACCTTTTTTTCAGAAACCTTTTTATTGTTGTTTAATGATTTTTTCTTTTGCTGAATATCGTTGTATTTATTGATGTTTTATGGTGGGCATTAAAGTAGAAAGTGTGCTAGGTGGATGAATCAGGTTGGTTTCTCCAATATTTTGGGTCAAAAATGTGTTCTTTTGAGCTGCCAGATGAGTTAGCTCGCGTGGTATGCCACATAAGGCATATCAGATGCCTAAAAATTTAGTGACACGGATTATCACTGTGAAAATGATAATAATATGGTTATGGAGATCGTAATAGTGACGGCATTTGACTGTTGTTTAAAAACAAAGTACTTGTATTATAAGCACTGCACAAAAGTATGCGATGCTTCTTTGTTTATTTTATGGCTTGAGCACTATTGTTGCCTTGTGCATTGAGGTTTATCATCTTGTTGCCTTTCTATTCAGATGGATGACCGAAATTCGCATCGTGAACCTTGTAAGATATATCGAAGTCTTTGGAATGATAAGGATGGAACGATATGTGGAGTTAAGGTTGAATTCGGTTGCCGTCGAGGTTAATTCATTCCTCCTTTATATGAGTACGAGTTAAATACAGTTTTGGTTGCAGATCCAGTTGGGGCTGCGACTCATAGTACGTTATTAGTGCTAACTTGGAGTGAAGAAATTCCGCAGTCTTCCGTGAAAACGCTCCAGGTATGATGGTGCGATCTTCGATATCGTCCTGTGATGTGGGTCTCCTTCCCCCTCCACTTAATAACCATCCCGTTCCACTCCAGATCTTCGAGATGAAGTCAAACACATCTGATTTTCATTATGGTTATATAGACTCGAGCTTTCGAGTGTGACCTTAACATTTCATTGTTGTGATGGAATAGATGAAAATGGTGAGTAATGCTTTTTACGGAGCGTTATATTTTCTACCGAAATCCAATTTCAGTCATCCGAGTTTGTCATTCATTTTCTCTAAATTGCCTCTTTGATAAGGGATGGAGGGAGAGGTAGCACTTTTTTGGGTTTCTATTTCATGAAAATTTCTTTTTTTTTCGGGCCAAAAAACATTGTTTATGCTCTCAAGACCTGGCACGCACCAAAAATCCCCTCCCCCCCCCTCCGAATATTATTGTGTGACCTTGATCAGTTTTATTAGTGGGAATTTTACTTTTTTAACTGGCTTTTTACTATGTATCATATCTCCATCGAAATGTTCACCTATTTGGTTGGTTTTATTGGTTAAGCCTTTCCCTATATACCGAGTGTTCAATTGTAATAAACCTTTTTGTATGCTTATTTGTGGTCGTTTTCTTAATGCGCACTGCGCTATTTCCGTTTTACCGATCGTTGTGAATACTAAGACGATGATAACTTAAAATAGAGAACTCCTTACCTATCGTTGAATCCATTCAATCTCGTTCGGTTCCGGTGATATGTTTCAATACCTCAACTATTCTCTCAGATGTGTTGATGAAATTTAGTAATTAACATCCCATGTCTATGTGATTGAAGTTTTCCGATACAGTCGTTTCGTCTTTTCGAGAGGTAATTGGATCGAAGTAATCAGCGAGCAATTCGCTAGTGTGTATGGAATCAAGAGAGACCGGTACATGTTATGAAGGAACCTTTCGAACACCGGCAATACCGAAATAATGAACTTGAGCGTAGCCGGTAAGTGGCACTGAGCTTATGAAAGATGGGTAAATGTCGTTGCTGATCGGCGTGGTTACAGAACCACCGTGGTCTGAGGTTGTGTGGTAGGAGGTATAAGCGGGAAAGGAATAATTTAGACAGAGTTCAACATCCAGACAATTGCCTGAGTTAATCAACAGCTCTGTTATACAAACTTTCTAATTCATAATAATCAACGAATAGGTGAGGTCGTTGGGCGTTTTTTCCTTACTAAGCGAAGATTCGTTTGAGCAAAAGGAATTCGGTAAGGATGTTTCGAAATGAACGGAGCGTTGAGAACGTTGCACTGAACGGAAACAAGAGAATGGCAGTTTTTAGGGTGGAGGGTAGTTATTTTCGTTTATGGAAGAATTGAAAATGGATTAATTTGTCACCTGTAATAACCTTTGAATACGACATACGGGATGATCACAAGCAGTCTCCAGAATAGCAGTGCGTGGGTTGTTTGCAACAAAATTTGGCTGCGCTTGCACAGTACTGCAAGTTTCCCAATTGCGAAAGAAGATACTGTAACAAGCGGTTCAAAAAGCGCGCAATTTTTCCGCTGTTGGCGTTTTGCCAGGAAATGTGTTCGCGTTGTTTCTTTGTTATAGGTTAATAAGTACTTAAGTAATTACACCGGTTAGAAAACCGCTTTGAAAGTTATCACCTGCGCCTACCAGTACACCCGTACACCTGCACTGTCAACACAGTGATGTTATCAATGAGCGTACGAGCTTTAGCGTTATCAGTCGGTATATTGATTATCAGGTAGCAGATGTATGGTATCTTTGGTATAGGGTAATATGAGGCGTCTTTGATCTATGAGTCGTGCAGGTTTCAAGTGATCTTTCACACCGCTTCAGTGTACTTTGTAACTACATTTGTTTTTGCTGAACAGAGTTCACTTAACCATTCGCTTGCTGCCTTACTTTTATTGTTCGCTCCCTGCATCGCACAGTGCGGTTGTGCCTAGTTTTGTTCTCTTTCACTCTGTGTCGTTCGTTCTTTCTATTCGTAAACAAATGGAGACATTGTTTTATTTGCTCGCTTGCTTACTTATTTATTTGGTTATTTTACTTTTCTTATTTACTTACTTCACTTGATTCCTCAAAGAATACTCCCGTTACCAGCATCATTTCGAAACTACTAAAACTCGTCTCAAAATTTTTCGCAACGCCAGAAATCTATCAGCAGTCAGCATTTCTTTTACGTTATGTTTTGTTAGTTTCCATTTCTTTATTCTGTCCTTTCTTTTTGATACACCATCGATGCACACCTTTGAGGTATTTGAATTAAGATAACTCATTGATTGGACGCTAAATCCACATTCGAAAGTCGTTGCGTAACGTCACAAGCTGGTGCGCGTTGTTTTGTAGCAAAATTGCGGTCGCATTAAAGTTGTATGAAAGACGAGGAGATAGTATAAGGTTGTTGCTTACTTTTGTGAAGTTGGGGAAGGGCTATGGTACCATAACTTTGTTTATCGAATTCATTGACTGGCTACCTAATACTTGGAACAACTTAGATTATTTTTTTGATTGGGATGGGGGGGGGGGGGGGGGGGGGGGGATCCTTTTCGCAGATTAGGATGCCTCACTAAAGATGAGAGCAGATTTTACTACATGTATTTCCTTACGGTTGTCTTTTTCATAATAGAAATGCTCTTATTTCGTTGTGATGTAAATAACAATTTTTCGATGTGTTTGTTAATTTTGATGTTTCTCTTTTCTATTAGTTTTGCGGTAGGTTATTGCATTCTTACAAGTATTTTTAAGGAGCGCACTTATTTTTCATGAAGCCGTCCTTGAAAATAAGTCGATTTATGCGTTATTTCTATTCTTCGATTCCAACTGCACCTCCCACTCCACCTTACCCGCTCGCCTCATCTTTCCCTGCTCTCTCCCCAAACCATAAAGGTTCTCCGAGGTGTAGATCCCGCTTTTCTGCAAAGCGGTCTATAATTTTATGGGCCTTCTTTCACCCGATGAATATAACCATTAAAGTGGATCGAAGTGATTTAAATTTTTTATTGCAATTGTTTTAAATTCGGGTAACATAAAGGTATCAAGTGATTCTCATCATCCTACACTCCGACTTCCCCTCTTTCCTCGTTGTGAAGAAGCAGCGAGTATTTTACAGATTCTGAAATATTTTAAGCGTATTTTCGTGTGCTTGGAAAGTTAGAAATGTCATCTCACGATTCAACTCGACCTTCAGCTAGAGATCTCTGAAGTCACTAGAAGACGTGACGAAAACATACGTGGTCTTATGCTCGTTGAAGTGTTCTATAAGCTCATCTATACCCGCTTTCTAGTCTAGTCGTTTCCTTAGCTCAATTTTGCTTTCGGTCATTGATTGCTTTTATAAGTTTCGGGGATACAGATAAAACAGAACTTGAACATCCTTCTTTTTGACGCCGTACTCGAGGTTCCTTTTAAGATAGTTGGGCGTCAAAGTTCATTTTGATTCACATCAAGAAATCCAAAGCTTAGGCTTTATTTTATTTGCATCCAACTTTAATTAGTTTATAATGGGGAATAATCTATAGAATTTGTTGCGCTATTTATATATGCCTTTATTGATGTTTGTTGTGATGGTCAACATTGTTGGTAATGACAGGTAGATGATTGGAATTTAGCATTTCTCAGCCAAATTTTTCCAATATTTTAGGTACAAATTTGTGAAGAATGGCCGATGAAATAGCACGAGTTCAACAATATGAATACAGACAGGTGGGCTTTGTTGATTTCTTTGATCATATTGTTTATATTTTATTCTTTGCTCACTCGCTTAAATGTTACATTTGTCTGCTGGTAAGTCATTAACTGCTGTTTAGGAAAATTTGGAAGATGGGTTTCAAGTTATTTTGTGATCTATAGAAGGCACATTTTGGAGGTGATCTGTGACGCTGAATCACGACAGTTCTCTCTCTTTTGGGGGAGGGGAGGGGTATGGCAGGAAGGAATATAAAAATGGTAAAAGGCCGTTCAAAGATAATGTGATTTTGAATATTGGCAGCTGAGCGCAGGGTAAGGCTTATGTTTTCTGGATAGTTGAATGAACTTGTTGTATCACAAGAAGGATAAAGTAGAAATTCCGTTGTTTGGTTCCTAAATTACCAACATCTTAGCTGCTATAAAAAACAGTAGAGTGCATCATTATTTCATAACAAAGAGGTTATGCACCTTTAAACCGGAAACCGGAAAACCTTTGCCTTTAAACAGGAAAAAGGAAGTTCGGGTATCGTAAAATTAGTCTGCATGTAATAATGGCAACAATCTCATTCTTTCTGCAATATGAGCTTAATTAATTAGTTTAAGAAATATCTAATGTTTTTGCCAATTTATTTGTTGCAGAATAGCAATCTTGTACTTCAAGTGGATTTCAATTTTACGGATCGCCGAGGACGTGATGAACCGACAGGTGAAGTTATGCCGCTTACAAAATCCATCCTGCAAGGTATCAAAATGGGTGACAAATATCAACGAGCAAAACCACCACAGATGGATCAGAAAAAAATCAAAAAGTTTGTTTATTTTATAAATAATTATTCACTTTGATTTTTATGTGGAAGAAGAATTTATCGACGTTGGAAAAAAAGAAGATCCTTAGAAAGAAAGGAACCATGATCGATGGTCACTGAGGAAACGTTGCAAAAATTATGTTTGAACTCTATTTTGATTTAGCAGAAAGAATATAAAGGAAATCGCTCCTCAGTTTATTAAGATTTATTCCCGATGTCATCGCTTTTATTTTGATGTTAGCTTTTTTGGGATCCTTCTTCTTTTCTTTCAACCTTTGCTTTCTATTTTTCCTCTTGAAATTTGAGCTTAATCACGTTCTATGTGCCTATTACGATTGGGAGTCGGGGAAGAAAAAACTCAGGATGAAGAGGGGGGGAGGAGGGGAGGGGAAATGGAAAAAAGCGGATTGGGGGACAAACCGACACATTTCACATTTTTCTTCCCTTTTCTTGCTTCATATTTCAAAGTTCATTTGTTTTCACTTTGCCGTTTTTTTTATCTCTTACATATGTATTGCGGCCTCGCTTCATCACGATTATTAGCATTATAGGGATGAATGGTGCATGCCATAATGAGAGACTTTCTCGTGTAGTCTGTGACATTTTTGATGTCTAATATATCTTATCTTAATGGCGCATTTGGCATTTCTACATGCATAAAAATGCAATTTTAGAAGCAAATTGGCCTTACAAATGCGTCCACAGCAGGTTACTATTTTCCTTTTTTCTTTGCTAGGAAAAGATTGAAAAGTAGAAAAATCCCTCAGGAAAATTTTTGTCCTTTTCATTGACAAGAAAGAGTTCAAGCGCAACGATTTTTGCTGTCCATCTAATTTCTTTTCTTCCTAGAAGTATTGAAAACTTATTGTTGGGAGAGAGATATGGTTTTCAGGAAGAAGAAAAGTGAATTCGAACAGCCACATTCAGCTGTAGCGCCGAGTGCATTGCTTACGGATTCTAATAATGAGTTGATGGGTCTTTATAAACCACGAACACAGGAGACGAAGCAAACATATGAAGCTATTCTTGCTTATATACAAGATGCGCTTGGCGATCAGGTTCATTTATTTGGGCTTGGCTTTTTTTGCATTTTATTGAAGTCAAAATTTTAAGGGGATTGGCTTGAAGTGCTATGTGATTGCACATTTTCATTGCTTTAATTGATATAAGGATCACCAAAGTGTTGCCTTGAATGTTTTATTGGGAACAAGGTGCCATATTACCTTCAAGAGCCTCTTTATTTGAATATGTATTCTTGATTTTCGAGACAATGGAAGCTATTTTTTGACTAGGATGGCTGTTTATGCGTACGGTTATGTGTTTAATAGTGCTGCTGTTACTGATGTTTATATTGTTGTTGTGGATGATGAGGTGCTCTTTTCTCATCCTTTGTTGCATAGAAGTTGCAGCTCATCTGTATTTCATATTTTAATGTTTTATGCATGAGTTGAAGAGGAAAATAAGCAAATAATTCTTACTTCATTCAAAAACAGTCGAATATTTAGAGTTTGCGGTGTCAAGCTTCGCTAACTATGTAATAAATGCTCTTGTCTAGTTATTTTGTACAGAATATATAAAAGGGTCGATTTTCAGCAAGAAGGATATTGCTTGGATAATATTCATTAAAAATTGGTATCGTCAGGCGTTATTGATGAATAACGCTGAGTCATTAACTATTAGGATTGCCATCGTTGAATTGATGCCTTTGCACTCATTTAATTTATATAATAAATTTATTACGATTATTTAATGTTTTCAGCCTCGCGATATACTATGTGGTGCGGCCGATGAAGTATTGGCGACATTAAAATCGGAGAAGATTCGTGAGAAGGATCGAAAAAAGGAGGTGGAATTACTTTTAGGACCTCTCACCGATGAACGAATCGCTGTACTCATCAATTTGGCTAAAAAAATTACCGATTTCTCGATGGACGACGACAAAAATAAATTCGATAATGTAGGTTTTTTTTATCTACACCTGGAAGGAATGGTATTCATAAGTTTTCTGATAGGTTTTTATGGTGATAATTTATATGGCTGAGGTGGTTTTTGCTGACTTTTGAGATGTATTAATTTTAGATCAAGAATGTATTTACCTTGGTGATTTAGAAATTCGTTGTTATTTCGTTAGTGTTGAAGCTTATTATGCCTCCTGTCACAATCCTATATCCTGTGGGCACATCTTCCTGTCTTATTTAATGGCGATTGTTCTCGTCACACTTGGTCATGTGAACTCTGTGACCAAAGTTGGCTTCTAAAGCTGGTCTAGAGCTAGCAGAAGAAGCTTCAGGCATAGCATTCTGTGAGCTGGTTTGATACTGCTGATTCTTTTCTTTTATACGATTTCTGTGTATAGTAAAGGTTCTTTAGCAAGACGAAATCGACGAAACAATCGGCGTAAATGTGCAGTTTGATGACTCGGATGAAGAGGGAGATGGGGACGATACAGTGGAAGATGAAATCAAGGAAGAAGGTTCCGATGCTGATGACGAAGGTGGAGTTGATGCCACTTACGAAGAGACACTCAAAGCGGGGCTTGTTGGCCAGGATGTAAGTTCGTTTCTGTAAATCTATTCAGTAATATTTCTAATAAATTGTGCTTCAGTTCCTCTTTCCGTCTCTTTGCTGAACCTTGAAAGGTGTTCGTTTTGTAAAAACTGCCGCGATCTTTGAGAAGGGAGGAAAAAGGGGAGAAGTATGGTTGGAGCAGGCTACACAACTGGACTGAGGTTTCTTTTCAATTTCCTTGTAACATAATGCCTTAACGATTAGCCTGATGCATGAATATTTTTTGTTTTTTTCTTCTTTCTTTTTTTTGCAAATTGTGACAGGATGGAGATCTTACCGTGTGTGTATGACTCGAATAGACTCAAATTGGCTTAATCATATATCAGCAGTCGTTATTCTCTCGAATTGTTTCACTCCTACTGATAGCTGTAATCGGTCTGTATTGGATGCTATAGTTTTCCGGAATATGGTCCACATGGTCGGGTGCCATATTCCAGGAATCTGAAATCGCCTTTAGCATGTCCACCGGAACTGGTTGCATTATTCAAGCAAAATTTAATGGACTATACATGCGTTAATTTGAAGAGTTCTCATTGCTTAATGGTTTAATAGGTCCTGGTAGAATCGTAAGTAATAATCAGTCTGCTATAACACTCTACTCGCGTATAATTTTGACCTGTTTAGGAGGCAGTTGGCGACCGCAAAGGCGGTTTGCATGCACGCGATATCGATGCTCATTGGATTCAGCGGTCACTTTCTAAATTCTACAAGGATCCCATCGTTGCGCAACAGAAGGTCAACGAAATCCTACAGATATTAAGGGTATGGCTGCCTGTTTGTTTAATAAGTTCGGATTTTGGCGCGATTCTCGGAGCCTAGACCAGTGAGTTCTGAGAAGTAGATAGGTCGAGTAAAAGTTGTTTAAAACTATTTTTTAGAGGTTCGATGGCTGTGCATTATTTTATTTCGGTGGTGGGATCAGAATTATAGGTTTTGTAATGGTAGAGTGTGTAGTCTTTGGAAAGCTTCTTTGTGCCTTTGTTAGGTCGATTAGTATGTTTATCTTCCACACTGAACGAATGAGAAAAATGAATAGGGTTACTCTATTTTTTATTTAGCTGCTCATTTGAAAGAGTATCACATTCATTAAGAGATAGAATTGATGGATATGGAACAATGTTTGAAGTGTGCTTTTGCTTCCGGCACTTATGTTCTTTAGCGGGGCTTATTTGTAAAACTAAACTTTATGAGAGGAAAGAGTGCAAAGTATTTTAAGTGGTTTTGGTATCTTTTGGTATTTCAGTATTTGATCAAGTTTTTAACGCCCATCTAAGAAGAACTCTTTCAGGATGCATCTGACGATCGCGATTGTGAAAACCAATTGGTGTTATTATTGGGATTCGACCAATTCGATTTCATCAAAGTACTGCGTCAACATCGTCAGATGATCCTTTATTGTACTCTTTTGAAACAAGCTCAAGAAGGCAAGGAGAGAGAGCAAATCGAAAGGGAAATGTTGAACCGGCCAGAGCTGCATCATATTCTCGCGGAGTTGCAGGAAACTGAAAGTGCCGATGTGCTCGAGGTGAGAATATTTCAGTGTTGATCTTTGGTTGGTGGTGAGGGAATTGTGTATTTTGCATGTCGGTTGAATAACATGTTTCATCCAGTGGTGTATTTGGAGGGCAGGAGAATGGTCAGAAATATTATAATTTTTTCCTTATAACTTATTTTTGAACGCAACTTGGTTTTAGAGTTTCAATTTACTGTTTTTCTACCTGAAGAGTGTGGTATTTCTGTATTTAAGTCGGAACGAGAGAAGAGGGCTCGGGCACAAGAACAAAGAAGGATGGCCGAGGCGCAAGGAGTCGGCGATGAAACGACTTCAGCCGGTAACTGGATGCAATCGCGCAAGGTGCTCGACTTAGATGATCTTGCGTTCTCACAAGGATCACATGTTATGAGCAATAAGGTATGCAATTGAGCTTATTTTTCCTCTTTCATTTTGTTACCACTTAGCACCACCCGATGATCCACTATGACTGATGTCCCTTGACTAAATGTGCCTATAAATGTGTTGTAGGTCGAAATTAATAAGCAAGAGTCAATGAAAATTAGGAGTTTCGTATGTCATTTGAGGCGTTCCACTAGGAAAACATGCACTAATATTTCACGGGCGATGTTTTATTTTTTTTTCCAGTTTTTTGCAGCATTTTGCGCCTGTCGCAACCAGAACACGATTCATTTATCATCCGTGTTGGCTTTATTTGTGCACTGATATTATCTCCCAACTCATTTCTAGATCCGGTCAAATTTGGATTTTTTGTAACAGACTTTAGAAAGTTGTCTGTGAGAATGTTCGCTGAAAATTTTTTTCTTTCTTCGATCAATATTTTCACTGTAATATAGCTGTCATATGATGGCAACTTTAGACCAAAGTTTTCCATTTATATGGATCTTTATTGAAGTTCGATATCGTTTGGTACCAAGTATTATCTATCTGCTTGGCTCCTCTTAGTGCGAGAACTGCATTCTGCATCTTCTTTTGCTTTCATTCTTATTTATTGATTGTCAAATAAGGATTATTGCATATACGAATCGGTTGTTTTGCTTACAGAGATGCCACCTCCCAGATGGTTCATATCGAAAGCAGAAGAAGAGCTACGAGGAGGTTCATGTTCCCGCACTGAAACCGAAGCCGTTCGAGGAAGGCGAGGTATCACACTTGTCATTTCTTATTGTTCTAATTGATCATCATATTTACTTATTTACTTCAATCAACAAAGCATTTATTGCGAATAAATATCTCTTCATATCGCTTCCAGTTCTGTTCAGACGAAGTTGTAAGGCCGCGTCAAGATTTCTCAGCGTCATGATAAATGTAGGGATATTGTCCATATTAATAGGATCAGTATTCTTAATACTTTCCTCTTATTTGTATGGGTATTATGCAGGTAATTTTTGAAGTCGAAGTAACCATCGATAATATTTTAACGTTGCGACCTTACCTGTTTTTCTCACCGGTGCTGCTGAAACTTTGCTCTACCCCTAAGGGGAGGTAGGGGGTGTTGGTTGTATTAGCCTCGGATTAGTGGTTATCCTTGTAAGGAAGAGGAAAACAGTCATGG
The DNA here is from genome assembly GCA_006503575.1 of Baylisascaris schroederi. Lineage (NCBI taxonomy): Eukaryota > Metazoa > Nematoda > Chromadorea > Rhabditida > Ascarididae > Baylisascaris > Baylisascaris schroederi. The sequence continues at coordinate 219,746 of QEWY01000235.1, read as the reverse complement.
GATCCTAGTTACCTTCCCTTCTTTTAACGACTAAGACGGTGCCGCTTTTATTGTCATTGTGTGTTTGGGGGATCGTTTGAGAAGATATAAGGATAGATTTGCATATGGTATCTAGCATTTCCAAAATTCTGCCCACATTTAGCGTTTTCTTCTCGAGGTGAAGAAGACAGAAACTGTATTCGATAAGCTTAAATGGTATTCTACAACCCATCGCCTTGTACTATTGAATTTTATAATATTTTTAATTTGCAGAGATTGATCCCAATCAGCGATCTACCGAAGTATGCGCAACCTGCATTTGAAGGTTTCAAAACGTTGAATAGGATTCAATCGAAGCTATGCGACTCAGCATTAAAAACCGACGAGCATCTACTTCTTTGTGCTCCAACAGTATGTTCTTATGCTGTTTTTTATCGAAGGAGGGAGAGGAAAAATTGTTGTTTGTGATCGGGAATCTAGCATTTCAAGTTTAGAGGGAGGTATAAATGCGATCAGATGGGTTTTTTCTATTTTTTCAATTTTACAAAGTAGATGAGTCGACATCTAGTGGATATATAGTGCTAGCTGATATTGTTTATGGGTAAGTTTGGCGTCGGTATTCCTGGTTGTGTTTTAGAGTTGTTTGAGGTGGAGAACTATTGCTGGTAAATGATGTATTGATAAGATGTCATGGCAAGTTCTAGATGGGGTTATTTTTAAGTGATCAGACAAATAGTTTGCTGAAATTTAATGCCCGATTTCAGGGTGCCGGCAAGACAAACGTGGCATTATTGTGTATTCTACGTGAGATATCGAAACACACGAACGACGATGGTGCAGTACGTGTCGATGAGTTCAAGTGCATTTATATCGCGCCAATGAAATCGCTGGTACAGGAAATGGTCGGCAATTTCACCAAAAGGCTTGCACCTTATAAGATTACTGTAAGTTATGTAGTTTGTTCTTCATATATTTTATAGTTTGTGGATGGGCGATGGAAGGATTCCCTTTTATTGATGTAGGTAAACAAGATGAAGTAGTTTTTAATAGGTTATATGTATAGAAATACAATGAAGGGAGTTCATTAGCAACATTAACAGAAACGTATCTTATGTTGCTTTTTAGAGTATCGTATCGTCGCTAAAAGGTACAAAAGGTCTAAAAGGTGCTAAGACAATCAATACATCAGTATCATCCCTCTCAACTGGCGGCAATTTTGTTGTCGTTAATCAACTCTCCTTATGAGGTGTACGGAATGCGATTTCCATAAAGTATTTCTGTTCTCATTATCTCTTATATATTTATGTCCCCGCTTTAACTATCGTCATTATTATTAAATTCGTGTCTCATATCGTCAGGTAGGCTTGCCTGTTTTGCACAGTCTACTGGTCATTACTTTCAAACTCTAGTGGAGGGAGGGGCTTTACAGAATTTGTTACGGTACAGAAATTGCTACGGCGTAATACGGATTGCTACGAGGTAAAAGCCTACCTGACGATACGAGACACAAATTTAATGATAATGACGATAGTTAAAGCGGACATGAATATACAAGAGATATCGAGAACAGAAGTACTTTATGGAAATCGCATTCCCGTACACTTCATAAGGAGAGTTGATTAACGAGGAGGTTGCTACGAGGAGGTATGATTGAATAATACCATGAAGGCATTATAAGAGGTGTATCACTTCAGGTTGGTGAAATGACCGGCGATACGCAAATGAACAAGGAGCAGTTTATGCAGACGCAAGTGATTGTATGCACACCTGAAAAGTATGATATCGTCACGCGCAAAGGTTATTTACGTTTTATTTGCTCTCACTATCTGTATCAATGGTTTATTCTGTCAATCACTTTCGCCGGCATTGTAATAATCTTGTTGATTGCTAACGTACAAATAAGTTTGGAACTATTATTACTGCTATCATTATTAGGAAAGTTGCTGTCACCAATATTATTGTTATTCGTTATTATTTTTGTGTTGCTTATAGGGTTACATATGATTTTATACATTTTTATAACGTATTTTTCACTCCCTTTGTGGTTTTTGCCCGTCAGCTCCAAATGGCTTCTCAGTGGGTTTAGAAACTTGAGACATGAAGTTTAAGAGACATTATTCGCAATCGATGAAGCTGACCTTGAAAGGTTTTTCCTTATTAGCTCCTCATTTGGTAATTCGAACCGCTCATATTTTTTATTGTGGTTTGTTGCGTAATTTTATTCAAATTTCAAATGCTTTCGAGACATTTGAATGGTCTATTAAGAGAGCGGTTTACTTCAGCACATTATTAACCAAAGTATTTGATTGTACCTTAAAGATCATTTACAGTTTTGAAGGGATTAGCATGAAACTTTCAGGAGGTGAGCGAGCGTATAACCAGTTGGTTGGTTTGCTGATAATTGATGAAATCCATTTGCTGCACGATAATAGAGGGCCCGTTCTGGAAGCGATCGTTGTAAGGCAAGCGTTTATAATGACCTTGATTTGTTGTTTTATTTGCTTTTAATGATGGATTTTTCTTATGTTTCTGCTTTGTTATAATGGTAGGAAAAATATTTAGGGATGTGCATTTCTAGATCAGATGTTGATTTCTAATTGTTTTTGGCGAGAATGGGCGGAAGGGGAACGGGAAAGTCCATAAGGTGACCATTCAAAAAACATTAGAAAGGACCTATTTTCTAGCGTAAGCCGAAGGAAGGGCGCACAGACAATATTGGCGGGAAGCAGATTCCAGATTCGTGCAACGCGAAACTGGTGACTTTTCAAAGCATTGCTTATACTACCACACGTTATGCCAAACTGAAATTGGTGTGTACGTCGACTACGGAGAGGACAGCGAGATATCGGAAAAACCAAACATAGTTTTATTAAAAAATCAAGTCACAATTGAGCCTGTAATATTCCAATGGTTCAAGGTTGAAGATGTTCAGCCTACTAGTGTAATTAGTATGCTGCAGTACAAACTTAGGCTAGTTGGTGTTGATGCTGTTATATTAGGTTGCAGACAGTGTTATGACAGAACAAACATTGCTGTGAGGATCATATAGCCGGTTACGAACAAGCCTTATTGTGGTAGCTAAGTGAAGAGTTAGTGACTCTACGATGAGGTTTGAGATGTTTTGCCCACGCCGTTTTGATGAATACATAACGGTGCAAAGGCAACCTGAAGCGGCCTCGAAGGCAAAAGAGATTACGGGATTTGAGGCTTCTAGAACTACTGTGATACGGAACTTACAGGATGTTTTTTCAGAACCCTCCGGCAGATGGAGCAAAATCACGAAGAATGTCGTCTAGTTGGGCTTTCGGCAACATTGCCTAACTACCATGACGTAGGAACTTTTCTACGCGTTAAGCCGAAACACCTCTACTACTTCGACAACAGCTACAGGCCTGTGCCACTTGAGCAACAATACATCGGGATCACTGAGAAGAAAGCCGTTAAAAGATTTCAAGCAATGAATGAGGTCGTCTACGACAAGGTGATGGAACACGCAGGCAAAAGCCAGGTATGTGATAGGCGTTTTTTATATTTGATATGGAGAGTATTAGTACTGTTTGAAAACTGGCATAGAGAAAGAAGCTGAATGACAGTTTTTGCAGATGCTACTCAGGCGCATTTTTGCTACCCTGTGTGTCACAGTCGTGTAGTGATACTGTTTGAAATGTCGAGCTGTGAAGAGACGGAATTTTTTTGATGTGGAGGGAGGTGAGACCAGGTGTAGATCTCAAACAATCAGCAGACGGCTTAAAGATGTGGTAGCTTTGTGAGTAGTTCCGGAGTTTTCTGTGAGTAGCTCCGGAGTTTTTTGTGATTGGCTGTGGAGTGGCCATGTTTGAATTGGTGCAGCTTACTCGTAATAAGCAAAAAGGGGGCATTTTAGGTGCTTATATTCGTGCATTCTCGAAAAGAAACCGCAAAAACGGCGAAGGCGATACGAGATGCTTGCTTGGAGAAGGATACGTTGAGTGCGTTTATGCGTGAGGGCAGTGCTAGCACCGAGATTCTTCGCAGCGAAGCTTTACAGGTTAATATTTTTCGTTTGAAGAGCTACAGGTCTTTGCTGAGCATATAGGTAGCAATGTTCGTCGTGTTGGATGTTAATATATCTCTTCGTTGCGTGCTATATGATTCGTACATTCTTCTGTTGCAGTTTGAAAGAAGGACGAATGGGAGGTGGGTTATAGTGTAGCAGTTTTGGTGATGTGGAACTTCCTCCCCACCTGCGTAATTATGTAATGGTGAATGCATGTATGTGTGCGGCATTTTCAAATTTATAGTTAGAGAGGGATGAAAGTTGTTAAAATTGCGAGATGGCGATTTGCTAATGCTGATGAGTTTGTAGGAGGGTTTAAAATAAGGAAGAAGGTGGGAAGCATATTCACTCAAAGATAGAAAAATTTCCTTCACATCAAGCAACTACCCGCCGGATATACCTTTTATCTCGTTCAATAAAGGAAGTATTCACTCGTACCTATTTTGTATTGTTTTCATTTTAAATGTTTCAAGCACGAAACTGCCGAATGAATTTGAGAGGTCGTTTATGAAGGTAGGAAGGACATGTGCGTTCGGCTGAGGTATAATTTAACGTCGCTGTAATAGTTTTTTTGGAAAATTTTTCCGTTAAGCGTGTTGCATGCTATGATTTATTTGTTATTTGAATAGCCGAACTATTGCAGGTGGCAAATGCAGATTTGAAGGACCTGATACCGTACGGATTCGCAATCCATCATGCAGGGATGACGCGGGTCGACCGAACCCTTGTTGAGGATCTTTTTGCCGATCGACATTTACAGGTTTCTTGATCCTTTGCTCTGCAAGAAATCGGTAAGAAAGTGGCAGAGGGGGTGGAGGTGAGCAGGGAACAAATGTCTGTGGTATTCTTATATTGGATTGATTAAGAAGGTCTTGAACTTCTATCTGATACTAGTTCTGGACTTCCTTTATTTTGCCTCTAAAAGCCCAAACGACCAGTGAAAGTTAGCGCGACGACGGAGAAGAATAGGTTTTTCGAACGAGGGGTGTTGCTCGTCATAGCTTGAAAAGATGATGTTGCAACGTGTTTAGCAGAAGCAATGTCTTTATCAAGTGATGATTTTTTGTAGTGTATTTTTAGAGTGACATCTGGTCGATGATTCTTGAAGTCTTACTTCCCAAGTGGTGTGTCATGTGATGCACATTTCCATGTAAGTGATGGGGTATAGCTATGGTCGGTTGTGGTACCTCAGACCTTTGCTACTCGACCAATCAAATTCCAGTGTATAAGAGTCGCGCAGCATCAGCCGATTCCCCTGCAGTGCCTGATCAGCAGAGATTTTTTTTTTTCAAGAACTTTAAAACGGCGTATTCAGTTAAACACGGCACGAGAGCGATGATAAAGTCACGTTGTATGTGAAATCTGTTTAAACTCATCTGATGACTTATTTCCTTTTGAAGGCGTTGGAGGATAGATATCGGTACCTGAGAATAATTCAAAAATTAAAGGTCAGGAATTGAAGGGTATTATAAGTGTGCTGCATAAACTGTGTTCCTGTGATAAGATTGCGAAACTTTTTGAAACCGTTATAAACTGCATTCTCGTTGGCGTAAAGTTGTTTTCCAAGAAATCGAAAATCATTATCATTCAGAAATGGGTGATCTGCCGGTCGATCGATACGAACGTTTGTAATGATTTTGTTTTTTTTTTTTTTGCTCAAATGTTTACTGTGTAATTTATCAGTAATTATTGTTTAAGGTGTTAGTTTCAACGGCGACACTTGCCTGGGGTGTGAATCTACCGGCGCATACGGTGATCATTAAGGGAACACAGATCTACAGCCCTGAGCTTGGCAGGTGGACCGAGTTAGGAGCGTTAGATGTTATGCAGGTGAATCTATCGCTTATTCTTGTTATCTTTTTTATTAATCTGGGTTTCCTTAAGGGGTATTGTAATAGAAACTTGTTATTTTAACTATATTTGATTTTCTCTCATATCTTTATTATCTCACTTTGTATCGCTTCGCCTCTCTTATATTGGTGCATCTCATTGTTCATGTATGCAAATTTTAGGTGTTTGAGGGTTGGATTTGACGTTTGAAAAGTTCACTTCGAAGGGTTGTGCATGCTTTTTAGGTGAATCGATGAGAGGAAATTGTTTTCGATGATGGAAATTTCAATAGTTTACCTGGCGGGTTTAGGCATGCTTTCTAAGCGTTTTTCGTAAAAAAAATTTTTGTTTGCATAGAGAGTCAATGTCATCCTACCGCTCATATCTATTGATATTAATCTATTTCTTCGAGGTGACTTAGTGGTGCAGGTAGATAGTACCAATAATTCTGTACTCTTCAGATGCTTGGACGAGCTGGTCGTCCGCAGTACGACTCTAAAGGAAAGGGTATAATGATTACCCATCACTCTGAATTGCAATACTACCTTTCTTTGATGAACCAACAGGTAATCTTTAAAGCTTTTTCATTTCACGTATTGGGGTAGTGAACGAGTGTACGGCGTTATTTATACAAAGTACAAAGCGCGACAACTTTGCTGAATCGATCTTTATAGGCACTAGAGAACCAGTAGCAACATAGGACTCACTGATTTTGGGGGAAGGCTTTGAGCTGGTGCCTCTCATGAACTTCCTTTTTTATTTTTGCCGTTATATAATGCGACGAGAAAGGGGCAAAAGGAGGGGAAGAAAGTTTTGAAATTAGGATGTTTTTTACCTCATCGATTTTCATTGTTCACAAAAACTGGTCACTTCCATAAAAAGCTGAAGTTTCATGTCACTTTTTGATACACTTTTCGTGAGCTTTTTCGCCCATAAAGGAATTGGCCTTGCCATTTATAGTTTTAAAATTGGCCAAGGGGCATTGCTTCTCATGCCGGGAAACGGTTGTCAGAACTTTCGTTCTTTAAGTAGGAAGGTTCCTCTAAGTGATGCATTTTCAGCTACCTGTTGAAAGTCAAATGATCTCAAAACTACCCGATATGCTGAATGCGGAGATCGTTTTGGGTACGATAAACAATGTGAGCGATGCAATGAATTGGCTCGGATATACGTATCTCTATGTGCGAATGATTAAGGCGCCGACACTCTATGGGATATCACATGAACAGGCGGTAAAACATTGTTATGCTCATTAAAGTTGTTAGTGTTCGGCTATTATCTGCTGCGTTTGTGATTTGTGGCTCATCCATATTGCTTTCTCTTTTTTTATGTCGTTTTGTAAGGAAATTGAAAAATATTGGTATGTTTGTTCACCTATGCTTAAAGTTTTAAAATTTTAAAGTGGGATGATCTCATTGAATTAAGTTGATATTATGTGGGATAAAGGATGGAGATCGCTTGGTAGTATATGACTGTTGATTTCTTAGTTCCTTATTCCTATACTGCTCTTGTTTTGTTGTTTTGTAATTTTTTTCTTAGTAATGTGATGGATATTTAATTACTGTGTTAAAATTGATAAGAGATATTATGTTTAACGACATAAAAGAGGCTAGCCGTTACGCTATCGCAGTGCACAAGTACTGGAAAATTATGGTCATTTATTTTGATTGTGAAATATTTCATTCATGTACTACTGGCGATACCGCAGGAGCAGATTTAGAGCCGTTGATTTGTCATCTCTTTTTGTCTTGAAGTGGAATATTGAGTAGTTTAGAAGGCCGATCCCCTGTTGGAGCAACGTCGAGCAGATCTCATCCATACGGCCGCCATGCAATTGGATAAAGGCAACCTCATAAAATACGATCGCAAGAGTGGTCTCATACAAGTAAGCTGCGTCTTATTCCAATTTGTTTTTCCTTGTCTCTTCTCCTTATTGTTGACTTAAGGGAAGAAGGGAAGTGAAGGTAATGGGAGCTATGTGGAATGGGATGATAGGTTTCGTGTTATCATGTTGGTAAAACGTTGGCTCAAATCGGATTGATTGGATTGAGCAGATCATAGAGTTGGTGCTTGCATCCACTTTGCATTTTATCATCCCGTTTGGACCAACTGGTAAGTACTAGTTTATTCCATGATGCAGAAGGTATATGGATCTCTGTATTGTTTCGTTTTATATGGTATTATTGCATGGCATATCCTGACATCCTGCGTTTATGTGCATTTTAGAAAATAAAAGCCTTTTTAGTTCTAATTATTTTCACTGACGGTGAACTGATGACCTGCAGAATATTAAGGGGGGGAGGGGAGGGCAAAGAAGCAGGGGATGTTTGTTTTTTCGTTAATAGGCTTGGTGGGGACATGAAAAATTAAGTTATGAAATTTTAAGTAAGTTCTTTGGCACACCGGCCGTGAGATAGCGCATCTATATCTAAACATCGAACTTATCCTATTTTAAGGCGACGGAGCTTGGTCGAATAGCATCACATTTCTATTGCACGTACGAAACGATGCAGACATATAATCAGCTCCTTAAGGCGACTGCCACCGAAATTGACCTTTTCCGTATCTTTTCGATGTCTGCGGAGTTCAAGCATATTATGGTAAGGGAGGAGGAGAAACTCGAGCTGCAAAAACTCGCCGAACATGTACCCGTGCCTATAAAGGAAAGTCTCGAAGAGAGCAGCGCAAAGGTCAACGTTTTGCTGCAGGTTTGTTTGCTTATTCGTTTTTAATTCAAGTTGTAATTTTTTCTAGTGAGAGGCCAAGGCGGTGAAAGTTTCTGACATCTTTGAGTGTCTTATAACTTTGCGGTTTAAAAAATCTGCATATTTGTCCATATGGGAACTTCAAGGTTTGTGGAATGTATTTGAATTTCAGCAAAGTAGTCAGTAACTCTTCACAGCAGAAAATAGTTGAATGTAAATTAACTCTCCTTTGCATTGCCATTATTTAACGACCTTTGCAATTAAAATTTAAATGTCTGCAGTGGTGAGTTCCATTTCTTGCTGTACAGATCTCCTCTAATATATGATCAGAAGACAATAATGGAGAGTGATGACTACGATTTCTGACCAGTGGTAGTATTTCTGGACAGTAACGACCACAATGAAATTAAACGAAAATGTTGTTGATGAGTGTCTCAAACATTTAATGCGTCGCATGAATTAATTATCGCATTGCTAGCTGTTGTGGGTACAGCAGTTATCGAAGTAAACAAGGTTGGCCGTTATAATGTTTATAAAATTTCGTTTAGGCGTACATCTCACAGCTGAAATTGGATGGTTTTGCACTACAGAGCGATATGGTGTTTATTAGCCAGTCGGCTGGACGGCTTTTCCGTGCTTTGTTTGAAATTGTTCTTTGGAGAGGATGGGCGCACCTTGCACAGGTATGTCATTTTTCAGCATTTTTAGCTGCAGTTTTTTTCACTTTCGTGAATGAATTTAATGCAGTCCATGGAAATGATAAACTCAATCAACTTTCTAAAAAGCGATACTAGAAAACAGAACCTACATTCGAAAGTTGCATGAGCCAGTATGATTAGTTGGTCTATGGAGGATTTTTTGAAAGCGGTAAGCCAGAGCAGCGGCTGAGTAGTGTAGGGGATCACATCAAATAAGGGGGAGGTGTGAGAGTTGTGAGAGTAGGTTCCAGAGGCTTTCTGGTCGACGCAAGTCGAGGGATAGTTCGCTTCCAGTAATTGATGAATGGGCATGGAAATTGTGCATGACGAATTGTTTGCGTGATTCTCTCGTCGATATTTAAACATAAAATGTTCAATTATTTTTAAAAATTTTTTTGTATTTGCATTTTTTGTTGCAGAAAGTGTTGAGTGTATGCAAAATGGTTAACACTCGACAGTGGCAATCACTGAATCCGCTTCATCAGTTCCGAAAGATTCCTTCGGAGGTTTGTTGCTTGAGATCTTTTTGGATTGTTATAAATGTGCGTTCGTTGAATCGGCTACTTTTGAAGTAAGTGAGGGCTAGCGGAATGTGGCGTTAAGGGATCAAGAGATGGTGTTGTGGGAGGGGGGGGGGGATAGCGTGGGTCGAGCAAGCGAGAGAAGGGACGTGAGTTGCTTTAAAGGAATATCGCTGGAATGGATGATGCTCTCTGCTTTGTGGATGGTGGTTATTATCTCTCTATTTGAGTTTATTAAGTTTTTGTTGTTTACATGTAGCTGTACTATTATTTGTACTTTATGTTACTGATTGTACTGTTTTGTGATTGTTGTTATTATTTTGTATTATTATTACGTTAACATTTGTAGTTTTATCACTTATACCGCGTATTTTCATTTCCAGTGTTTAAGTTTTGATTATTTATTCAATTTCAGGTTGTGAGAAGTATTGATAAGAAGAATTATGCGTTTGAACGACTTTATGACCTTGATCAGCATCAGCTGGGCGAGTTGGTGAAGATGCCCAAGATTGGTAAAGCGCTGTACAAATTCATACGACAGGTATGTATTTATTAGACAGTCTGTTTTTTTCAATGATAATTGGGACCTGTCTAGCTCGATTGGGATGCCTTTCTCCCGCTTCGGGGAAATTACCTATCAATGAGATAATTAAACTGTGGAGTTCTTCTGTCATTGCTGTAGATTTTCGGTTCTGATTCACTTGATAAGCTCGGTTTTAGTCTTGCTTAGGCTAGTCTTTTTGGACTCCCTTCACATATGAGTGCACTCCTTCTGTATCTCATCGCGTTCATAGTTGGCGCACTTTTTTCATCGTACCTCTAGGTTTGCTCTAAGTACTTCTTTTGTGTTCGATTGCTGGAAGCGGGCTGGGAAATAAATATGGAAGGATATTATTTTTGCCTCATTTGCGATTCTTCTCTGTTTATTTATTGATTGTTGTTTAAAACTTAGTTTATCATTGAAAAGGAGCTTTTAATGTTTTTAGTTGCCAAAGTTGGAGCTAACAACGCTAATTCAACCGATTACGCGTTCAACGCTGCGTATCGAACTTACGATCACACCTGATTTTCAATGGGATGAGCGAGTGCATGGTGAGCTGTTGTATTACATTTGTACTCATTTTAATTCATCAGTGCTGCATTTTTTCCGTTGCTCATCTATGGCTGAAGTGAGATTAAGATAAACCGTTCCTTTAACTAAAGTAACAATAAGTATTGTCTGATGCGGGGAAGTGGAGAACAGTAGTCCCCGCTGTGGAAGATTCCTTGGCTCTTTTTTTCGAGGATTGTTCTTTGACCACCTGTACCTTTTCTGCAACTGAAGAATATCTTTGTGGATCACACTGTTATAAAGCAATTATATATTATAAGGCAGTTTTTTTCTGTTTGGAGGATTACTGTGAAGGAATAGAAGCAAATGAGATCAAGTAGTGGATAGTCGCTGCATGATGAATTGGTGCACCGCTCGATGGAGATTGGATTGCGCTCGACAACCATGTTACATGCATTTTAGGTAATGCGGAAGGATTCTGGATTTTCGTGGAGGATGTGGATGGGGAGTTGATTCTGCACCACGAATATTTCCTATTGAAGCAGAAGTTTTGCGAGGATGAACATCTAGTGAAAATGTTCGTGCCCGTATTCGATCCGCTGCCGCCACTTTATTTTATAAGAGTTGGTAAGTTTGCAAGCTGAGATCGATTTCTTGAACTCATGTCAGATTGTATGTGTCGACGGTATCGTCGAAGGTACCGGTTAAAAAAGATGAAATTAAGAAGCGAGAAGGGAAATACGACAAGTTCCTAAGGGGGAGAGGATGACCCGAAGAACTGCATCCTTAGAAATAATGACGTCTGGTCGCTCTAGCTTCCATTGATTTTTGGCGGCTTTGAAATAATGAACTGTTATTTTCTAAAATTGGTTCAAGTGCCAAAGATTTTTATTGGTATTAGAGGTGAAGAAAAAGTTTAATAAAAGGGCAAGTTTTGGAATGGTCTTATGTTATTAAAGGAAAGTCAACAGTCCAATGCTATATTGTTGGCTTCGCAAGTTATGTTCATGTATTTGATGAGGAGCAAAAAGCTTGTTAAAATTGGAAGGACAGACATGAAACGTCCCGTTTTTATGCGAACGCTGCGTTTGGCTGTTATTTTGCGATCATGTAGTCGAAGTTATTGTTAGTTGTGCTAGCATTTAGTGAAGTTGAAAGTATATCGCAAAAATGTTTTAATTGCAGTGTCGGATCGTTGGTTGGGTAGCGAGACAGTGCTTCCAATATCATTTCGTCATTTGATTTTACCGGAGAAATACCCTCCGCCAACTGAGCTTCTTGATCTGCAGCCGTTACCATTATCAGCACTCAACAACAAACAATTCGAGTCGGTGTTCGAACAAAAAAGTATCACTGTATTCAATCCGATTCAGACTCAAGGTTGGTAATATTCTAGGATGTTAAAGGTTTAGAATATTAGAGGGCCTTGTTTTAGATTTAGTTGCTAATTGAGTTCCTGAAAAATTTATTTTCTTTTAACGTCGTGGCCGATATTTTTGTATATTTATTTAATAATCGAAGTATATTTTTGCGAAAACATGAAAAATTTCAATATGTTGTGTTATCGATTACTTTTGTATAGAGGACGAAGTCGTCTTCATACCTCTTATCTCAGTTTGTTTTTGTTATTACAGTATTCCGAACGGTTTATGAGGGCAACGAGAATGTGTTCATTGGAGCACCTCATGGTAGCGGCAAGACCGTTTGCGCCGAATTTGCAATCCTGCGTCACTTCGATAATAAACCGGATGCAAAGGCAGTTTACGTGACACCAATGGAGGATATGGCTGAAAAGGTGAATCGAATTGGCTTGTGCAAACCTCATTTTGCTTGTGTTTGTGATAATGTGATTTAAATAATTTAAATAATACTGAGCTGATACCTAGAAAAGCAAGGATTGTCGGTGGGAGGTTGTCACCCTGCAAATAGGTGAAATACTGTGTCGAGCATTCCTTCCGGTCCTGGTGACCTGTTATCGGCTTCATACCGTTTGTATATGGAAGCGATGGCATGGGAAGGGGGAATATCGGTCGTTTTATTTGTACTTTTAATATGATTCAGCAATGAGATTTTCCTTTGCCGTGTATTGTAAGGTTACAGCTTAGTTTACATCTTATATCCAACGAGATTAAGCCACTTTTTAATCCTTGTTATTATTTACTCTTCATTTCAAGGTGTTCACCGACTGGCAAGAGCGTATAGGCAATGCTCTCGATAAGACAGTCGTTCTACTGACGGGAGAGCCATCAACGGATTTGAAATTACTTCAACGCGGTAAGCTAATTGTCGCTAGTCCAGAGAAATGGGACAACGTGAGTAGACGTTGGAAGCAACGCAAGAACGTGCAAGCGGTGAAACTGTTCATCGTTGACGATCTGCATATGATCGGCGCAAGTAGTGGGGTGAGTAACATGTGTTCACTTTGTCAATAGATTTCATTTATTTGATGTTGCATTTGCTTCAACGCTTCATATGTAGCATTGATTGCTTTGTTGTTCTTTTCCATTTCGAAAAGATCCTGAAGGTGCGTAAGGAATACACCTAGGTCTTACTGTTATTCATATCTGTCACAGGATTCGTCTTGAAGTAAAGGGATATAAGGAACACCTGTAGGTTGTAATGTTATTCATATCTCCCGTAGGGTATGTTTTTGCTTAACGCAGTCTAGCAGTGAGTATTCAACGTCACATCCGTTGCTCTAAAGGTATGATCTTCAACAACCAAAGATACAAAGGTGATAGCTTATGTGAAAGAAATGCTCATTTCATCAACGTTTAATGAGATGATTTGTGAGAGGGGAGGTGGGAAGGGGTGGGGGAGTACATTTCTCTTGAGCGAAATGAGGCCTAATTTAAGAACGAGGGAGGTTGAGGCGGATGAAAGAAGTGGGCATATTTTAAGTAAAGAGGTCAAAGTTCCATCGCTTACCTCGCTGGAGGTTTTAAGAAGACGCGGCTGAGGTTACTGGCTTAAATACGGTTATAGTTAACCGGGTGATGAAGCATGCTGTGCAACAGGGGTATACTTCAATGTGCAGGTAATAACTTGAGTTGTTTTTGTTTGTAGGAGTCGAGGAGGGCGAAGGTAAGGGGCGGCGTTTTCGAGCACAAAGAGAAGATAATGGAAACACTTCAAACGGCAAAGTTGAGATGTTTCTAAAAGCAAACATTTTCAGCCGGTACTGGAGGTTATTTGTTCCCGAATGCGTTATATGTCGTCACAATTGGATACTCCTGTGAGGATTGTGGCATTATCCTCATCGCTGGCGAATGCACGGGATATCGGACAATGGCTAGGATGCTCGTCACAGGCAACATTCAATTTCGCGCCAAATTGCAGACCTCTTCCGTTGGAGGTTTTCATACAGGTAGGTGAACATTACCTGGATAATTGCTTCATCGTTGCCCTTTGATTTCAGTTTTGAATAATTAATTTCTAAACAGGTATAGTTACACCTAGGTGATGGACTTTTTCATTAAAGTTTAACTGATTTGGAGCAATGTTGGAACTTGTTTTGATTCTGAGAAGAAACATGAGGTTACTGAGAGGTTCGAATTTTTTCAAGTGAAATTTCGATCATTGATTGGAGGGGAGGGGGGGGGGATTGAAGAACGTTTTCATTATCGATTCCCGTTTGCTTAATTCGATTCACCACCTCCTCTGAAATGCATATTTCTGTAATGTGCACTTTGTTATCTGGTGCTGCATACAATTGATTCTCATCGTGGACTATTTTACGAAGTCATTCACCTTATTTGCTTTGCTCTCAGCATAATGTTTCATATGGCTAATTTATTCTTCCTTCGAGCTTTTACCTGTGTGCTTGACAAGGAAACGATGAGGTTTCTAGCTGTCCCAGCAAAAAGAGAGGAGGTGATTTAACCCCAGAAATACCTTCCATTCCTTCCCCTTTCCTTGTGCAAAATTCTTCGGTACTTCAGAGTGGTTTATGTGATTTCAGGGTTTCAATTTATCACATACAGCTTCTCGTCTGGCAGCGATGTCTCGACCTGTGTATGCGGCAATTGGTCGTCATGGCGGAAAGTTGAGACCTCGACCGGCGCTTGTATTTGTGCCCAGCCGAAGGCAATCGAGGTCGACAGCGGTTGATATGCTGACGATGGCTCATGCGGATGGACAACCTAAACGCTTCCTCCACATCAATCCACAGGAACCGACGTTCATCAAACTCATCGATAGCGTACAGGTACTGATGTATATTTGCTGAGGCTGTAATAAGAATGAATAATTAATTTAATTTGTGGTACGGAGACCAAGGGAATGACAGTGAAAGTGATTCTGTTATTTACAACATAAGTTATTTGTAAAATTTGGTTGCTTCTCGTGTTATTTCGTAGAGGCTCATCAAGACTTTTTTAAAGGATAAAACGCTGAAGGAGACGTTGGGATGCGGTGTAGGTTTCTTGCATGAAGGAACGAGTAGCAAGGATATGGCTATCGTCGAACAGCTTTTCCAAAGTGGCGCTGTTCAGGTAATTTAATGTCATAAAATTGTATTTATAGATAATATTATATAGTAATTTTATAAAAGAAACGTGCAGCAAGATAAACAGGTAAATGTTCTTTATATAAACCTGCGATTATGTGCGATGGTCATCTCTATTGATGGACTCAGCAGTGACAAAATTATTTTAAAGACAAATGCTCGATTTTAACTCGAAGCTGGTGACTCACGTTTCACAAAGATCGGTATTTGTATAGTATACTTACAGTTGTACATAATGTATAATGTATCTATTATATTATGTTTTATAATATACTTGCTGCTATATATAATGAATATATAATATCTACTGTATTTTATAAATTGCTATGCGTGTAACACATATCTATGTATAATGCGTAATATGCTATGTATACTGCTGTATAATGTACTTACTTACTTTTACTGTTGTGTATAATATATGTTTTTAATGTAAGGGCATTACTTAGTGTTGCTTGCATTCTTAACTCATTGTTTCAAAGTAAAGCGCAGATTTCTATATAATGTCTATGTTAAAGGTGTGTATCGTTCCACGTACGATGTGCTATCAAATATCGATGTCAGCCTATGTTGTCATAATAATGGATACACAATTCTACAATGGTAAATATCATGTCTATGAAGACTATCCCATCGGCGATGTCCTTCATATGGTTGGATTGGCCAATCGACCGGGCATTGATGACGATGGTATGTTCATTCATAGTGTCGCTTTGTAATGTTCGTATAAGTGAATAGTCTTTTTGTATTTATTTGTCTCTCTGCTAAACGGTGAGTGGCAGAGGGCTGAAAAGGTCTGTTAAGATTTCGGCGGCAGGTCTTAATTTTTTAGCAGTATATTTTCATGGCCGCCATGCGGTTTTGTTGCAGTTTTCTTTATTGAATAACATAAGTAATTTCTGAGTAAGCTGATTTTGAGATGATAAGCAAATGTAGCGGTCGTTAGAAATATTTACCTGTGTTTTTGTAAATTTTTATTGAAAATGGTAAGTGTAAGCGATCATTTTCCTTCCATTCTTCACTTCAGTGAGGATGAAAGCAGACAGTTTAGTCTTTTCTGGGGAGAAATGATTCGACAGATGTTAAATGTTTATCATTTCAGCGAAATGTGTATTGATGTGTCAATCGTCAAAGAAGGATTTCTTCAAGAAATTTCTCTATGAACCGTTACCAGTTGAATCACATCTCGATCATTGCCTTCATGACCATTTCAATGCTGAAATAGTCACTAAGACTATCGAGAACAAACAGGATGCAATTGATGTTTGTCTTTATTTTTAATTTTTTAAAATTTCTGCTCCCTATATTCGTTTTTTTCAAATATTTTAGAAATATTTGTACCGTATAGTCCTTTTTATAAGCTCTCCTTAGATGCCCCTTTGCGTGTAGGTAAACAGCGTAGAGAACAATTTGAAGTCACGCTTATTTATGTTTCAAGCAACTTTATCTTGCCTGTTATTTGTAGAGTGCTGCTAATGAACTCATGAAAGAAGCTTTATCAGGAAAGTTTGATGGTTTAAAAGAAGGGTGACCATGTAATTGATGCCCTTAAGTGGGTTCATTTTAAAGTTTGGTAAGCTGGTTTCTCTTCGAAAACGAAACTTGTGAAGCTTTATATACTTTAATCCTTAAGTATTGTAAATTGTTATTTATTTGAGGCTCACCTCACCTCACTTGTCGGCGGCGGCCTGTATAGTCAAAATTTTGAGGATGTATAGAGTTAGATCCTGTGTTTCCTTTTTTGTTGAGAGTTGCCGTGTAATTTTCTGGCCGCGTTTCCTGCAGTCGTCGGTGGCGCTTGTAATCGTGATAGTAAAAAAGGAGAATGAAAATGGAAGGTGGTAATGGAAAAGTGAGTTGAGTGCGAATTTTCATCAACCACCTAAATCGTAGATTTTATTTGCAGTATCTGACGTGGACACTTTTATATCGCCGAATGACGCAAAATCCGAATTATTATAATCTACAAGGAGTGACACATCGACATCTCTCAGATAGTTTATCTGAGCTGGTTGAGAATACACTCAAGGATCTGGAGAATTCGAAGTGCATAACGATTAAAAACGATATGGACACTCAACCACTCAATTTGGGAATGATTGCCGCCTATTATTACATCAGCTATACAACCATAGGTTAGCTTTGCTCCAGTTTTTTTGTGAGGGAGAGACGGGGAAGGGGAGGGGTGTTCTTGATGCTCAATTAAGATGAAACATTACACTTGAGGTCAAATCGTGATTTCTTCTTGGCCCAATGTCGTATATTTTTCAGTTTAGTGCTACACTTTTCCAGTTCATTTGAGAGAAGATTTAGGTCATTTTTGCAATATGCCATGGATTGAGTGATCTCACTGAGATTATTTGCAAAAGCTTGGAGCATCATGACTAATTATCTTATTCATTTATTGTTTATTTGTTTTTTATTTATTTCTTCTAAAGTAGGGGGCGAAAGATGGAAATTATCCCCTTCGAATACAGAGATGAATTTGTGGCTGAACGGATATCGGAGGAGAAATGCTTCTGCTTCTTTCATTTCTAGTTTGAAAAAGCTGTAATTGTAAAAAGTTTACTTTTATGAAATTAATTGCTTGTTGGATTCCAGAAGTATTCAGCATGTCTTTAACGGCAAAAACCAAACTTCGCACACTTATTGAGATTATATCAAATGCGAGCGAATTTGAAAATATGCCAATACGATATAAGGAAGATGTGGTATTGAAGCAACTCGCCGATAAACTGCCTACACAACAAAAATATCACAAATTTTCCGATCCGCACGTTAAGGTTAGTTCTTTGGCGTTACCAGAAGTTCGTAATGAACTGTAGAATGACTGCATCGTTGATATTGTTTGTAGTTTGGTATGGTGTGCTTTATCACTAGGTAAGATTGAAAGCAGATGTCAGTATTCCTACTGGATATGCTAAGCGAGCTGCGAGTGAGCCAGCTGGTTCTAACATTTGATTACGACGTGGAAATGCAGAAAACTGGCTATTCATTGAGATTAGCTAAAATCGGTTTTATCGTTTGTTGTATTAGGTTGTTCTAGGATGTGGAGGATAGGTTTGAACCCAAAGTCGTAATATATTTATGGCTTATGTGTTATTCTTCATTAAGTTGTAAGTTGTGTGGTTATTTGTATCATTGTTGTGCGGAGTAGATCTTACCAATTACGAGTAATCGAGGGGAAGGGAGAGAGGGAGGGAAGAAAGATCTTTGTTACGGGAGGGATCTTTGTTACGATTTGAATGCAGTTTGAGATAAGTGGGCTATTTCAGGTGAGCCTATTAATGAATGCGCATCTATCAAGGATCCAGTTGTCGGCCGAGTTGAACAAGGATACCGAAGTAGTTGTTCTGAAGGCTATACGACTCGTCCAGGCATGTGTGGACGTCTTGTCCAGGTATATGTCAATTTCAGTCACCTTTAGTAAAACATGAGGATAGTTTGACAGCATAGCGAATTCTTTTTTCTTTTCTAGTTCTGTTCATTTCCAACTGCAGCTGAAATATTGTTGGGTGAGATTGTTGCGGATTTGAAGTTAGTAAATACATTCATATATGACTAGTAGTGTTATTGTGGTTATATTTTTAACTTGTGCAATGTTCAAACTATATGAGGAGTGACGAAGGTAAATAAAAGAATGGCTATAGCATGGTTAATACTGTCAACTTGATTATAAGTCTTGGGTAATGTGCTGAAGAAGCGTTAGGTGAAAGTTCGTGAACTTGAAGTGTCACGTTTCCTGAAGCGTGGATGATCGATAGTAAGTGTTTGGATTACTTTCCTAGATCCTGATATCTGTTACTAAAGTGTGGGAGGGGGGTGGGGGGGGGGGGGGGGGGGGGGGGGAGGGGGAGGAAAGTAGATGAAGTTCTATTGACGCTGCCTGTGGTTTCAAGCGAAAGTTATATGAATAGTAATGTTTTCAGCAATGGTTGGTTATCATCAGCGATACACGCAATGGAATTGTCACAGATGCTAACGCAAGCGATGTTCACTAACGAATCGTATATGAAACAACTTCCACACTGCACACCTGCTCTGCTTGAACGCTGTAATGAAAAGGTATGTTGCTTAATATAGTGCAGCGATGTGTATACCGATAAGTATGATGCAATGATGTGGGTGGAGGGAATATCGTGATTTCTTATCACTTACTGAGGCTATTTTTAGGTCTATTTTTTCGAAGATGGTTTGGCGGCCTTTCTTCCTTCTTTTTTCTAGTAATTCTCTTTTTCATGGATGCTGCGTCTTGCAGGTTTTATTTCTTTCGGCCTTAAGGGAAGATGCGCTTGTCTTGTGCAGTCACCGTATGAGATAAAATGTTTGTGCGAATGGACTTTTCACTATGATTTTAGAACGTTCAATTTGAACTGAGGTCATTCTAATGTTGTTGGATTATAGTGTGACTCAGTGAGCAACAACCAAAAAGGAATCATCGGTTCTTTCTCTCCCCTCCCCCAGTTCTTCCACCTCCATCCCCAATCCTGATTTCACCATTGGCCTGATTTCACCACATATTTTTCGGAAGTTGTGGCATTAAAAATATATTTCAATGAGATCATTTTTGTTTATTTTTGTAGAAAGTTACGACGATATTCGATTTATTGGATTTGGAAGATAACGAGCGCAGCGAGCTACTGCAGATGAATAGTGCGCAATTGATGGATGTGGCGAAATTTTGCAATAATTACCCAAGTATTGAGGTGGAATATAAAATCGACAATGAGGCAGCTATTATTATGTTCGTTTAAACTTGTTATTTCTTCTAGTTTCATTTTACTTTATTTTTCCATTGCTGAATTGAGAAGGATTAAGCACTGTTTCGATAGGGTACATCCGAGTAGAAGTGGTGGATCACTTTGATGATATCGATGAATATTTTTTAGGGAACAGTGGGGTGTGCGACCACATGATTGTAAAGGTCAGCCAGCAAGCTGCATTAGATAAATAAATCTTGGAGGGATCGCCCTTTTATATTCGTGACCATCGGAGTCTTGAATGTTGTTAGCTTCGACGGGTTTTTCTTCGGTTTGTTATTTAGATTTAGATGTTTTATTTGAACGATCATTACAGCTGGGTTTTGTCTAAAAGGAAACCTAGCGGTATAGCTGACAGTAATTTTGGGACATGTGCTAGGAAGAGATTAGTATATGGGATAAAAATAATCAATTTTTGTGTTTGGGATGTAGCATAATGTCCTCTGCAGAGTGACGGCATACCTGGTTCGCTACTTCCGCTCTTCTGGTGGTCGCATCAAAAAATAGTTTTGTTTCATATGTTCGGAAATATGTTTATGCAGGATTATGTGACGAACTCTAGCCTGTTTTTGCCAACCTCCAAAGAGAGCAAACTGCTTCGTTACGCGTTTGGTGTGACTCCTTAATGATGGCAATTTATTTGAACGTTGACTTGTATATTCATCTCTTATTTATGAGGTCAGCAGAATGGCAGTAATATTGGAAGTTTTAAAGTCTGCAGGAAGGATTGTTTGCAGAGGTGATACGGTGAGTGTAAGCGTGGAGATGGAACGAGAAAATGATCAAAATGGAATGGCTCCACCGGTGATAGCGCCGTTGTTTCCACAGAAGCGGAAGGAAGAGGGTTGGTGGCTGGTTATTGGTGATCACTCGTCCAATTCACTTTTCTCGATCAAAAGGTTTATTGGTTTATACCTTCATCTTATTTACTTGTGGGCTTTTATAATATTGATTTATAGCACTCCTAATTTCCCATTTTTCTTTTCTTAAAGTTTTTTGAAGAAATGAGTTTGCGATGTTATACGAGTGCACAAAACTGTGACGCCAGCATTTATTCACTAAAAATTTTTTTGTTGTAAGGAACTCTTCTCACATTCAGTGACAGCTATGTTTAACAAGAACTCAAAAAATAGTATATTAGCCACCTACTTTTCCAGCCAAAATATGTGGTTGTCGAATGAAGTTTGAGGATGGCACATACGACTGTTAATGCTTCCTTTAAGCTTACTTAATGCTGTATTATGGTTTTGAATTATGAAAGTTTTTTTTTTCAAAACATTGATTGAGTTTTCAGATTGACAGTGCATCAAAAAGCAAAGATGACGCTTGATTTTACTGCTCAAAGTGCAGGCAAAATGCATTATAAGCTGTATTTCATCTGTGATTCCTATTTGGGCGTCGACCAAGAGTTCGATCTGAAGTTCAGAGTCGAAGGTATTGTTCGTTGTTGCGAATTATTTTGGCTCTTTGAATATACTATTTAGATAAGGAAGAGGGTGGGTGAATCAATGCGACTGGTATGTTAAGGATAGAATGTGTTATATATCCTTCATATATTCCAATTAATTGCATCTGTTTTTCAATTTTGAAGTGCGATTACGTTACATTGTAAAGCAAACTATTATGTTGTGGTTCAAAGATTACTGTATATGGAACTGTGATTTCTACAGTCTTCGTTGATAGTGGTTGAGGTGATCATAAGTGCCTCTGGTATCAGTAGAGCTTAAAACCTAGTTGGTCTGAACTATCCATAGAAGCGATAAGGGGCTGAAGCTTTAACTCAGCAAGCGAAGGCCTCGTTCACAAAGAGACTCACTTAATCTTTCCACTGAACAAGGATCTCTTCGAAATAAGAGGAGTTGGAGGAGGTTGAACGAATGTGTAGTCTGGCAATGATGAAAGTGTTCATTTATAATGGTCTCCTTTATTTCAGAAATGGGTAGAAGTCGCAAGCGACCACGGGATGATGACTAAACATCTGGCGTTTGGGACGACCACTGTTGCAGCTCACAAGAGTGAAGCGTGGATTGTTGCTAAATAATGATTTGTTGTTTGATGTTGTGTTTGTTTTTGTCTTGTCATGAGTCGAATTATCGGATGTGTGGAGTGCTGACGGGACAGGGCGTTTGCATGGAATTAGGAGAATGGGAGGAGAAAGCAGGTCGAAGTGGATAGAGGGGGGAAGGAGTATTTGTAATGAAGGGAAATGTATGAATTAGATGTGTCGGCAGTGTTTTGGCTAGATGTTGTGTCATTTGCGAACGTCATAGAATGCCATCGAATTTGATGGTGGTCTCGATTCGAGGTGAAGGATTTATTCGTATTTCTGATCCTAATGAACTGGTTCTAAAGAAATTTGATTTCGTATTTCCATTTTCTAAATTTAATCCCTCATTGTTTTGATTGTTTCATTTTATCGTTTATGATCTATTTTATTCGGCGTTTATTGCTAAATGTTTTTGCATTTCTTTTGTATTGTAGTGTTGTCTTTTTTTCAGATGCATATTCCATTGATAAAACCAATCGTTTATGGATGTGTATTGCTATCATTGATGTTGCTGATTGCATCACTTTAAAGTACTTTTATTGAACGGTTTTTTTAGATTCTTAACGAAGAAAACAAAAAATGTAGGGAATGAAGTTGCTTTTACGGTTTAATTATTGTTTCTTTAAAAAATTTAAGAAGAGTATTTCTAAATAAAATTTCTAAACAAAAAAATGTAGAGCAATACCCACCCATTGAGATAAAACTGCTAACAAATATCATCTATGAGGTGCTAAGGTGTGCAATGATGTAAGTAGGGATCCAAGCTTAGCCGTTATTAGAGAAGTTCTTGTTCGCACTATCAACGAGATGTGTGAGATGGCAGCACATACAAAGGCTACTGTAGCTTGGTGTATGCGCAGTTTGAATGTAATTGATAGTGCGGCAAAGAGGGACGGGTAAAAGCAGGTTGCAGGCCTGATTTTACCCAAACCTGAATGTGTTCGAGAGCTTTTTATTTGTTTTTCATTTATGAGAGTGATTGATGTTATATCAGCACTTGTCAGCGGTCATAACGATTTGGCCTCGGTTTTTCTATGCGATCTTAAGCGCCGAATTTCCCGCAGTGAATTTTGCAGCGGTTTATGATTCGATGGATATTATTCTTAACTTTTCTATGGGAAGATTGATTGCAGAACATACGAGCAGTAAGTTCGAAACATTTAATAGTAAGTTTTTTACAGCATAATGGAGTGGGTTTCCAGGATAGTAATAAGTCTTACAGTAAATTATTGCACAGATTGTAAAATTTTTGGCAATATATCGGTCGCCATGGGTTGGACTTTATAGCATGGTTTATGCGTTAGGTTCTGGAGATTGAGTGCAACAGATAGCGCAGTTTGCGTATTTATTCATAGATTTTGTACAGTAGAATCTGTAGGAAGTCTTTTGTGCAGCACTTTATGATAGAAATTGTGACTTATTTGATGTTTGTATTTATAGACCGATTTTGCAGTATATGAATTAAATCATGTGTTCTAAGCATTTTGTTTAGTCGTAATCATTCCTATCAAATTTGCACATTTAGTTGTAATTATTTGCATATCATTTTAAATATAAAGGTCGGCTTTTGTAAGAGATCCACGAATTCCTTCGCCGTTCGTGGATCCTTGAGACCCACTAACGGCGAGGGAATCAAATTGCGCTTCCCAGAATCTTTGAAGGAGTGTCAGTCATGGTTTACACACCCTTCACCATCTTCCAGCATATGTTCTCCCGTTTCTCTCTATCCCTGCCCTGTTTTCTCCTCTGCTCGCTATGTGTTGTCATCCTCTGCGTCGTCTAGTACTCTAATATTGCATGAGGTTTGTTGTGTGCAGGAAAGACGGTGTGATCGTTTTGTTGTAATTTTCTGCTCGATGTTGTTCATTTAGCATTTATTTGATAAGACTTCCTCGGCTAAGGTTTGACCCTTCCGTTTGATGTCAGTTTTTCCCAGGTCTACTCCCCTCTTAGGGATTGGCGACTTATTTTCACTAAAATGAGAGAGGGGGGAGAGGTGGGGACGAACTTTTCATCTCGCATTATTTTTCTTCGTACTTTATAAGCCACTGATTCTATCTTTCCTCGCTATAGCTCACGAACATTCTCGCTAAAACACGGCAGGGACAAAACTTCCTCCTTGTTGTGCAGATTAAATAAAAAAGACCTTAAACTTCTAGAGAAAGCCTTCTTTCGTATATTAAAATACAAAAAATAGCGCTATTGAATATTACTGTGCTCATATTTCAAAGTTGTTAGTTCACCACAAAACTTCTTAAGTTCTATTGCCTCAAGTTCTGTTATCTTAAGAACTGCATGCTCCAAAATCCCTCTTTGGGAAGTCGAAGACTTTAACTCTTAGAGCTCCGCTTTCCCTCCTCTCCCACCCCTCTTCCTCCTTAAGTGATGGCCGAGCACAGCATTTTGGGGGTAGCCAATGTCCATTCTTCAATGTTACAGATTGCTGCCAAAGCTCTATATATATGTTTTTAAGCTTGCTAACTCCAACAGTCCCTGTTTTCTAATGAATCAAAGTGCTTCAAAAATGGCACTTCTGGAACAAGCAAATCTGGAAAAATCACCGCAAAGTTTGATGGCTATCTAGCACCTTTGAAGATCGGACATTCCACCAAGTAATATGCAACAATGCCGAAAAAGAACTACTTTGCTTTTTCTAATTTTGCCCTTTTTTTGTTAAAATTCCAAATTTTTCCTAGATACCTCGCTCAATCAGTGACAGTTCCGTCCCAGTTGTATGAGTTCTCCCGCATCTTTTACGTTTCTGTCCATTTCTTCCGATCTTACTCCCTTCTTGGGCCCTGGTAATTTCCGCTCTCAGAGTACTCTTGAAAGTTATTCCATTATTTCAATTCCAGCAGGTCGTGCCACCACTCCCCCCCCCCCCCCCCCCCCCCCCCCCCCCCCCCCCCCTTCTACCCTCCTTCCCCTCTACTGTAGAGGAATCTTTGTGCAGAAGTTCAAGCCATCTGACTTGATTAACCTAAACAACCTGTGTATTAATCGCTATCTATTTTCGCTTCTAATTATCACTAGTGGATAGGGTAGAGTCCTCCCCCCCCCCCCCCCCCCCCCCCCCCCCCCTCCCCCCCCACCCTTCCCATCCCACCTCCAATTTATCCTAGAAATTCTCTTCACTTTATAGCTTCTGGCTATCGCATTCAGTTGCGTTGTCGTTTATTAGAATATTCTCGCTTTGCACCGTTGATCTGTATCCGTACTGCTTACTTGCAGTTGGTTAATAACATCGGTTGTCGGTCATCCAATCGACAGTTTGAAGTACGTATCGTCGCACCGAACGCCGGGCAAATTGAAGAAAGAAACTTCGTGGTTTTAGGGTAAAGAATGTCTTCAGAAGGTTGGATTTTATCTGCTGTTGTTCCTTTGATTTGACTGGAGCTCGAGGTTATATTTGGTAATATTAGAAAGGATTTTTTTAATGGCATTTTTGAATTGGATACATTCATATAATATGCGATAGATTGCTGTTATTAAAAGATCCAACGAAACTGAAGCACAAAAGCTGGATCTCACCGCAAAAAGTCTGCAGTTCAAGTTTCATTTTGATGGGGTGGCTACAAGCCTTTAAGACATATCTTTTAAGCTTCCTAGTCCATACAATTGTTTCTTTTCATTTATTTCTTTTAGCGCTTCTGCATTGCTGTCACGGTAAGCTGTAACTAGTGGATCTGCACTGCAAGGTACCGTCAATAAGTATCAGCCAATGAAACTCATGACTGGCTGGATGCAATTTTTTTCAGCACTTCTTTTTATAGTTGCAGAATTCTGTTGAATAATTATTGTTGCATCATAAGCAGCTGCTACTGCGTTGCTACCATCTATTCTGAGTATCGTCCCACGATCAATCCGATCCAGTGGCTCGATTACTTTTCATAAGTTCAATCACAAGCACGACTTTCTTAGGCATCGATGGGGAATAACAAAATGAAGAAAAAGCTATCGAAACAGTTTTAATTTCAGGCGATTCAGCTAGGCCAAGCCCCATCGTTCGTCGTGTGCGGCCTACCTTCGCGGACGATGGTTAGATGCTTTTTATATCCTCTGTTTTTTAATTATTATAGTTCAATTTATTCGCATGTGGAGTAGAAAACTTTCAAATTTATTGCAACGATTGATGGCATAAGAGTTATACCTTTTCATGAGACAGGGGGTAGTTATCTGCTCAAATTTGGTGGCCATCTCCAGGAATTGAGCTGGCTGTAAAATGGTTATTTTCTAACCACCAAAGAAATAAAGCAGCTCAATTCCTCCCTAATTTTTTTGAAATTTATTATCACTATTTGGGTCAACGCTTCATTGCTCGAATCTGCGTTGCTTTCCAAATAAAAGAAAAAAATGTAAACGCGGGTAATTATTAAAACACCACTAGCACTCTGCATACTTACGGATCCTCCCTCCATCGTCATCTGTTTGCTTTAATTAATAAGTCTTATGTTTTTCATCTACTAACACTGGGAGTATTTCGTGCTAGTTAAATAGCTGGACGAAGTTCACTGATTTTATCGTCATTACGGATTATTTTTAACGTTAAGTGGTTGTCTGCTTAAATAAAGCATTTCATTATAATTTATAATCGGCTGTGTTCATTTAACTTACTCTACTTTAAGCCGAATAGAGGAGAAATAAAAACTATATGTCGCATCATCTCGAGAAAAATATGTGGGGAATAGTGGTTGGAATATTCTTTATTCGTCTTTTATTTAATTTATTTAATTTTGAAATATTTAATTTAACTTCAAGTTTAATTAGCCTCTAGTTTGACAATTTCAGTCTATGGTGTGGAGGAGGCATCAAAACGGCAACAACAAACAAATGAAGATATATTCAATGCAACCGAAATGTGTGAATCGGCGTTGGCACAACGACGATCAGCCCAACTGCCTAAGTTGAAAGAAATTGCGAATAGGAATCGTGCAGAGAGCACTGATTATCCAGTTTGTGAAAATTTATATCTTAATTGTTTTTTCTTCCTACTTACATTTCTCCATGCTTCTTTGTTCTTAGTGGCACGGCTTGATTGGTCTGAGGATTAGGTGTTGTGGATGTGTTTTAGTGTGATTAGGGGTGGTAGGAATGTTTTGAATATGATAGGAGATGATAAGAAAAGCCATGGAGGGGAAATTTAGTGGATGAGGAATATGAGTATGAGATGTCTAGGTTTACTTAAGTGCATATATCACCTATCGAGATCCATCTCTCAACTTCTTTTTTCGCATCGTATTCCTTAGAGTTACCTGTTTCTTCATTGTATTGATTAGTGTTTCTCGCTTGCATCTTTTTTATACTTCCGACATTCATTTCTAGCTTTGTCTGCACTCTTCCTAGCATTACATCCTATGTATCCGTGGAATAAAGCTGGCGATGCGGTGCTTTACTTGTACTGCAGTCAAATTTTGCGACATATCTGTATGTGTTTGATCCATCTCCCGCATCATTACTTGTTGGGCCACTTTCTTTCGCTCTATTGACCACTCTTTGCAGCGTTATACTTTCTATTTCCCTAAACACTTTCCCTCTATATTGGTACTGACCCTTCCACTCATACCTTCACGAACATTTAAGATTTTCTGGATGTATGAGGTTGCAGGCACGTTTTGAGATGGCTGATTTTGATTTCGTCTATACGGATTGCGATACGCACGCTGCCGAACTGGCCGAATTGTATACGTACAGTGAGATCGACGACTGGGCGCTTAATGTGCACGCCTTTAGAAATTACGCCGACTCGAAACGGGTAATTTTATTTTTATTTTCATTCGTTTAAGAACTTTTCGAAGACAATTCGGCCAGTTTGGCAGCGTGCGTATCGCAATCCGTATAGACGAAATCTATATATATATACATAGAGAGAGAGAGAGAGAGAGAGCTTATTCCGGTTGTTTTTTTCTTGTTTTTGGATTGATTTTTGTTTATTCAAATGGATTGGCTTGATTTGTTAAGTTTATTAAATTTTGAATTACATTATGAGATGGATTTGATAAAAAAATGTTTTGTCGCCTAATTGGAAGAATTTCTTATTGAATAAAATTAGTTCTTTTATAATTGTTTATATCAATTCATTTCATACATCATCAATATTGTGGCGTTGCAGTTTCGTTCAGTCATCGATCATCCACTTCGATTTCTTTATACCACACCCACTGTTTATCGTATTCGGATGCATTTGTTGCTCCTATTTTATGTGACACTCTAGAGGATTTCCTGTTACGCGCATGTGTTCTAAACGCCTTCCTGTTGCGACGCATATGTCGTGATATCTTCTGGCATTTTTTGTGGCATTATTTCTAATATGAATTGCTTAAATTTTCGATGTGGCTTTAGAGTGTACCATCAATTTTTCTATCTAAAGTAACAAAATTGCACTATCTGATGACAAAAAAGAAGCTATCTAACGATGCTTGACAATGATGAAGAAAGATAGTGATAGAAGGAGAGAAATAAGTTGATAGAGAAAAGATCGAAAAAGCTAGAGAGCGCAGAGCAAACAGTTGCACATGCAGAAGGGCACGTAGTCGCTTAGTGTGAGTGGCAGGGGTGGCAGTGCAAGTAGTGTCTCTATCACGCGTGTCGCTGTTGGTTTAGAAGTATATTTTCTTATTGAGCACAACTTTAAATCTCTACCGATTGTCCAGCTTGCTTACCTCCTTCTACCTTTATTTTGGTATGATGAGGAAGAAGGTAAGTTTGGATAAAGGCAAAATATTTATACAAATCTTGCGGTTTATTAAGTTTGAACAAATAAACAATTCCTATGGTTTATTGTTTTTAGAGGTAAAAAAGGAATGACTGGATTTCACTATGAGGGTTTCGTTGTTGGTATATAGAAATCCCTTGTTCAGTCTTTATTCAAAGCGTCGATTGTAGTTTGATGCGTCCTTTGGTCATATCTCGCAGATTATCGACTATGGAATTAAATAAGTACCACTAAGATATGCTTTTGGCTACAATATTTCCAGGGCTATTTTAGTAGTTTGTTTCTTTCTTTCGATTCTCTCATCTACTTGTGCTCCTTATTTGTTTTGTTGTTTATTATCTCCACAAATTCATATTAAAATTTTTCGCCCATTCGTGTAGCGTTTAATCCTCTTCAGTTTTATGGTTATTCCTGCTATCTCGAGGGGTGACTACCATTCTGTTCCCATCTTTTTTACACAGTAAATTTCTATGATATTCTTTTTTGTATAATTGTTTAAAACTCTAAGCGATATTGCATTCAACTCATTTCTTTCTAGGAAGTAGCTCTGGAATTTTTGTTTACATTTAAGTCTTGTTCGAATTTTTTTTCTTGTAACTTTCATACCCGCACTTACTTATTCTTTCTTAGGGGTTCATATCCTCCTTATGGCTGAAGACACAACGTAATATGGCAGAAAAATCTTGGAATGGAATGGGAAATGTTTCATTCTCGCAATAAGCATACGTCTTTGTGCGATTGCCATCGGTGGATATCATCTGGTATGGCAGTTAAAGGTTTCGCTCATTGGTTGCTTTGAGCGCCTACTTTTAGCATAGTTTTATTCCTTTCATATACATAGTTTTTTCGGGGAGGTTTACACTGGTCTAATTCTTTTCATTTTATGGTGTGGTGTCTTTATTTCTTCGCTGTTGTAAAGACCACCCTGTATCCTCGTTATTACCTGTGGCACGCAGAGTGCCTCACCCATTTGTACCTGGCAAAAGTGTCCACCGTCTCATCGCTGGAGATGTGTTCAGTTCGCTGCAGACGTTGATTAAGCTAGATAAGGTGATAGGTGTCACTAATTCGTTCGCTGAAAGTATTTCCGGCAGTTCTATGCCTAATTCATCATAGTGCACTCGTATGCCTCGACGTATTCGACGGCAGCAAGGGTGGTACACATCCAGTAAAAAGGTGTATTCATTGGTGTTCTGTATGAAGCGGTCAAAGAGAATATAGTTGAGCTTCGAGAGGCGTTGGGATCTTGCAGTATATTAACATATCCTCGTACGTCATGCGACACCTCGCTTGAACAAACACGATGGGTAGAGGTGGCGTTCCGTTTATGTCAGCTTTGAGATGTGTTCCTCAGCTATCGAAAGCCGTATCAGTCCAAGCAATCCTGTCCTTATCGGCGAAAGTCTTTTTGCGTCATCTTCAGTCAGGGATTCAGGTATCACACTTAGCAGAACTTTTTCCTTTTGTAAGCATATTTCCAACGCGGTAAAAAAGGCTCTTGCAAAAACATCTATCATCTTGCATTCTTCTGGTTCCAGAAACCGCTTCTTGCTCACTAGATTGTTTATGCTTTAGTGGAACATATTCTCAGGTATACCTACCTATCAGGTGTGATCCCATTGAATGGAAGTAGATATTCATCATGTAAACCGTTTTATGGGAAAACATTTTCCCATATTAACCTGCGCAGCTATAATACTCGTTTACACTTTATCGTTCAATTTCAATAATTTTAGTCGAAATTTTTCCGCATTCATGATTTACCTTTTCATCGCACTTGAATCTTTTCTAATATATGGAAAAATGATTGAATTATCTAATTTTTTAAATTATCAGGTTGTAGTTATTCATGGTTTTCTGTAATACGCAAATGATTTTTTTTTAAATCACCTATGATGTTGATAGGAACAGTCTTTTTTAGTATGAGGAATGTTACGTTTTTATCGATCGGACTTTAGAGCAATCTTTTGGTATGTTTTTGATGTTGGCATGGTATTATTTTCATTTGTAAAGCATAATTCGATATTTTTTTAATGTGAATAAGCAACTGTCATCGCTGATGTGTTTTCAAACGTCACTTGTGTTGTATCATACACCGGCTTGAGGGGATATGTATGTGGGGTTTTTTTGGGGGGGGGGAAGGTGAAGTAAACAACAGTTGTGTTCAATCTCAGCACTGTCACTCATCTTTGTCGGCTTTCACCCAGGATTCTTATGTATGTTGGTAGGTGAATATGCTTGTTCGAAAATGTTTTTTTAGTAAGAACGATGGGGGAAATATCGCAATGAATCCTTTGGCCCTTGATCTATGGTATGGAATAGCGGTAGCGAGAAATATCTGGTATCAGTATTTAAGGATAAATTAGATCAAAATTTATTTGAATATTGCATAAAATAGAAGAGGAAATTTTTTTAGAAATGGTTGATTGTCTAGTGGATTTTTTCTCCTTATTATCTGCTTTAAATTTTTATTTATGAATTTTTCTTGTTTTGTTTTTTCTTTAATTTTCTTTCTCACATAATATTTCTCCATGAAAACAGTTTATTGCAAGCGAAGGGTTGTTATTTATGACGTCATATATATACCTCGTTTCGTTTTTACAGGTGAATGATTCATCATTTAATGAACCTTTTTGGTAGTTCGCTAATATTTTTCTTATATTATTAGATTTGGGAAGAGGATCAGATTTTCTGAACTTGAACATTTTCGAAAAAAAATTTCTGATGATAGAATAAGGTTCCCAAAAACGGTTTAATGCTACACGTAAATATAAGTAAGGGCTTTAAATGAATTAATTCTGTATCGAAGCATACAGAAAAAAGCCTTAAATTAGAACTGATGCAGCCAAAAGTCGACTTCAGATCGGATATGTAGCTTCGATTGTGTAGTGAATGAATTAGCTTGCGATCGTTCGTTCTTTAGAATCCCTTTCGTTCATTTTTAGTGCTACTCCCTTTCGTTCATTTTTGGTGCTACTCCTTATTATTGTGATTCTCAATCAAGATTAATTTATCGTTTTCATTTCCGTTTTTTCCGAAGTTTTTTATTCAACTTGTCTATTTTTTCTACTGATATGATTGAGGTTATCTCCTTGTTCACTGACAGGATAAACAAATGTGTGAACACCATCCATATTCTTTTGGGAATTAATCTCTCACATTTCCGTCACTTTGTATTATTGAATTGTTGGTACATATGATTGCCTTATGTGTCGTATTTTTGTTATTTATAGGAAATTATTATTACAAATTGTTAATTGATATTATGCTATCTTAGATCGATCAAATATGGTCTCAATTAACGGATTTCCAACAGAAGGCCATCTTTCACGATCTTATGGAACGTATGGAGAGCGTGCAATCAGATGTGCGTCTAGAGGCAGCGAGAATCGTGCTCTACATTCTTCAAGTAAGCTTTTTCTCTTATCGATTTCATGGAAATATCAGGATGTCGGAGTATGTCCAGATATTCCACCGAGATGTCAAGATATCGGGATGTTGAAGTAGTGAAATATCGAGGTGTTGCAGTAATATGTATTACTGTGAATGATACAGCAAGCAGGTCGCTGTCGACAGCTACAACCTGTTCGTTTTTCTTACTACATAATTTTGCGTCTTTTTCCCACCCATCTTCCTCTCTATCATTTTCATGCGCGGAATTATCATTTCTCTTCTTTTTGTTTATATTTTCCTGTCAGATTTGTTGACATAGGAAAGTTTGGTGAGGGCAGGGAGGAAGATGAAAACAAGTTGTATGGGGATTTCGCAGGAGCCATTTTTTAAATTTTTTCGAATTCTAATGTCAATTTGGAAAGTTCTTTTCATAGTACTTTATCTGATTTTTGAAACTTTCCGAAAATATTATAGTTGGATTGCGATATCTTTTCACATCTGCTCTAGGTGACGGCATTCATTTATTGACTGTTATATTGTCTTACTACTAAATCTTTCAGTAGACTGAGTTAATCATCGATATCTGATTTAGGGCGCGTACTTGGATTTTGTAGACGAGGAGTCGGTTTCGATCGGTAATGGATTCCAAACGGGTCCTTCGCGGGAAGCTGTAGATGTTGGTACAGGTGGATATGAGGAAGCGTGTCTTGTGCAGGGAATATTCAATGCCTACAAGGCTTATGAAATGGGCATATACCAGGTAACCTTTAACTTTATTTCATTCTATAATAATGTTGTTGCGATGCTGACACGAGGAGTGGCTTCAGTTTTTTCGTGTTCTTTATTTGAAACAGTTCAACAAAAGTCTTCTTTCTGTAATGAGAGGAGACAAAAAATCAATAAGAAATTATGCTGGAATCTCGATACTGCTAGTTAGCAATGATTTTTACGATAAGCTAAAGTTTATAAGTCAATAAATCTGGCAATAGTGATCTTAAAATGCTGCAGTTATGGATTGAAAGAGCTTGGCATTTCTTTACTGTTGATTTTTAAGTGGGATAAGCGATCCGAGAGTAGCAGAAACAAATATGATTGCTGATCTTCTAGACTCAGTTTCTGACAAAGATCCTAACAAGCGTAGAATTTGAGTAGGTTTATATGGTGGCGAGTTTTTGTGGATCGCCATCGAATGTTGAAAAGTTTTGCTTGTAGGCACTGTGTACGATGCTAATGGTGGAAATCGACGATCCATGGGATGTTTCATGTCCGGGAGAGCCGAGAAGCAGTCGCTCCTCATCCGTATCGAACAGTCGATCTGCATCGAACGTCGATTTGTCAGATAGTGGTTGGTTTCTCCAAAGTTTGAGGAATCGATGTAGTATTGGAAAATTTTTATCTATTCAGCTGCACTATAGCTTTAAAAACTTGGCTCATGATACGGTATTTATCGAGGATATATGTTGCTTATTTATATACGAAGTAACAGTATTCAGCTTAAAGCTGCCTTTTGGCTCATCATAGTTTCGTTGAACGTTACAGCGGTATGAGTGTGAATCATTTCTTCGTCAATAAGTTTTGTTAACTAACTTGTGCTTCTCCTATGATCGGTAATGAATTTTTTTACGAGAAGAAATATTTGAAGGTGGCGCATTGTTCCTAAGGTTATGGTCCAGTTTATTTTTATTTGTTATTTTTATATTTTCTTCGGAAAGTTTCATGTTATCCCATTCCGGATGCTATTTTTGAATGTGAATGCGAAATTGGAATGAATACTTGATTTTCTTTGGTCTGAAATTGTTGTAAGAGAAATATAGGTGGCTAACAATTATGAAGTATTTGCCTACATGCATAGATGTGTGATAATACAGATGCTATAGAGGAAATTAGTAGTTCTATATTTGAATAAGTGATTATTTGGTCATGAAGTGTTAAGTTTCAGTAGAGAAAAGAAATCGAAAAAGTGCAACAATGGCCGATAACGAGGCATTACGTGTGGTATTAAGCTCCATCTATCATATGGTTGAATCGATACGCCGGAAGGATCTATTTGAAATGGTGATTCCTCAGGAGAAAAAGGAGGCATTTGCGGTGTTAAGGAATTGCTTCATCGCAGAAATAGGCATGTTTCTGAAAACCTTTTTTGCATTTTCATACTCTTTTGGTTTTTAATTTATTTATATTTATACTTTTGGTTAATTATTATATTTCAAGCGCACTTACGAGTCTATATTTTCTATTACTTCTATCTGAAATCCTGATCTGTTATTCATTTCTGCTAGCAGCTCGAACGTATGCTCCATGAAACTAAGCTTCATGTTTTTGCGCGTAAATATCGTTCAGTTCAGGTGTTGTGGTTTGTTTTGGTGCATAGAGAAGAAAGGAAGAGCGGGGGGGGGTGAATTTCTATCTTTTCCTTCATTCATTCAGTGATTCTTCTTCTTGATGAGTGAAGCAATATTCTCTCTTGGTCCCTTTACATTTTTCCATGTAGGCGCATAGAGAAGGAAGGAAGCCGTTTTGCTTTTTCTTTCTCTTTTATCCAGGAAATGTACTTATAAAGCTGGATTATATTCGTTTACAAGGTAAATCATTATTATTATAATAATAATAAATGTGTCATTACAAAATAGATTTTTCATTGAGATATGACTATAGCGTGAGTAATATATGTTTTGAGAATGATTTTTTTTTTTGCGCAAATAAATCAAAGAGGTTGTAATATTTTCAGAACAGCCAATTGATAACGTGGGGCAACCGTTAATAATGGTATTGCTCGAAATGATGCCAGCATTTTGTCATGGAAGTACTCCACATTTTCCTATGAAAAAGGTTGGTTATTTGATATAAATGATTAAGTTTCTTTGTTTGAACTACGTGATCACGCCAAGCTGAAATAACCATACATGAAGGACTGGTGCAATGCTTGTGCATAGGTTGAATATTGTAGACGCTTTACTTTGGTAATTCTAATACCTATGCAGTGTGGATATTTAAAGCGTTTTTTCTTATATAGGTTGAGTATTGTAGCCGCTTTACTTTGTTGATCCAAATACCTAAGCGTTCTTTGAAAGGATTGGTAAGGTTGCATTTTTAGGTATTGCTGCTTGTTTGGAAGGTACTGCTTACGATTTTGGGAGGTTGGAAGGAATTGCGTGAGGCGAAAGCGGCAAAAAGAACTGCTGCTGGCCTTGATCAAGTGGAAGATACGCTATTGGTAGCTAGCGTAATGAAAGCATCGATCATTAATGGGACAGATATGGAGCAAGCGACAGGTATAGTTATGTAAATTTATATGTGGATAGTACTCTTTATTTCCCAATAACCTTGGATGAAGATTTCGGGGTATTTGAATCGTCAAAAAATATTTGTTGTCTTCGAAAGATTCGAAAACTTTCACGTTGAGTTTTAAAATTAAAAAAAGTATATATGTTCTTTCAGTCATTGTAGAGTTGCTTGGTCGCAGTGGTTGCTTGAATAGAGAGTGCGGCAGTTCTCGAGAATCTAACGGATCTGTGGTAAAACTGATTGTTATCACCTTTTCTATTTTTCTATTTTTTATTTTGCAATGTTAAAATATGTGTGTTGAATGAGAAGGGGAGTGGAGATATGCAAAAATATTCCATAGCTTTTTTATCTAATAATTTAGTGTGAAGGCAGTT
The DNA here is from genome assembly GCA_006503575.1 of Baylisascaris schroederi. Taxonomy (NCBI): domain Eukaryota; kingdom Metazoa; phylum Nematoda; class Chromadorea; order Rhabditida; family Ascarididae; genus Baylisascaris; species Baylisascaris schroederi. Next base: position 183,851 of record QEWY01000235.1, on the reverse strand, counting down.
GTTGTCTACAGCAAATGAAAAGATTTGAGACTATTTGGTCTAACGGAATGTACATTTATTGCTTAAAGCAGTCAATAATTTCAAATTTAATTCTCTGTATAGGGGCTGTTCGACCAAGGCGGTCGGCACATCCATCAGCACGACTTATCGGACGACAGTTGGCGTGCACATCCACCGACGATTCGATCAAGGATGATTTCGACGATACCGATCCAGGTACTTGTAAGTCGGATACATTGTAGTGTTTCAGTGCTGTTTCAGGCAGGGCGTCTATATGGGATGTAAAAACACGATAGGCATAAGAACAATGGTGATTTAACGAGGAGTTGTTTACACAGAGCGTAGTATGGTGGCATATGCAAACGTGGATAAGCAGATTTCATGTTGTATGTAGCAGATGCTTTATGTTCATAGTCGTTAAACGTTGGCAGTTATATAGAACAATGTCATTCAAAATTAGCGTATATCTTTGTAAAATTAGGTGTGCGTTAGCTGGGTGGTAGGTTCTGACAAACATCTTTTTACAGGTAATCAGGAGGGAAGCTGTATTTCTTAGCTTTATATACCTGATTGCCGATTGGGTATCATCAAGGATGATCGTGTGGAAATATATTTTTGCAGCTGGAGGTAGGATGGAGTCAGCAACACCGCGTCGTCGAGATGGTGATTCAGATGCAGAAGAAGGTGAATATGAGCTACCAGAAGATGTTTCATCTGATGTGCCACTTGAAGATGACGTCATTGAAGAATTAGCCGACGAAACACTCAAAAATGAGGCGAAGAAAGGTTTGCAAGAAATAGTATATATTTACGCATTAATTTTTTCAAAGTATTCGATAAAATAATTAGAACCTGTTGTATTACTGTTGTGTTCTATTTGAAAATGTTTTTTGATGATATAAATTGTTATATGAAATGTTAGCGTATATAGTGGCATTGTGAAGTTTTCAGAAATTATTCAAAAAGCCTTTTAAAATGTTCACTTATTTAAGATAAAATCGGAATGATTTTTTGTTTTGAATTTGGCGAAAATAATTACGAAAGGAACGAGAAGTTCGATCATTCGGGGGTGCATTATCATCGAACAACGAAACGTTTCATTCACATGAGGAAGATTTTGGATGGGGAATGAAGTGCGACTTGAAGCAGTAAATACCATCTATATTGATTAACGAATTGTGTGACATTTCTCCGTTTTTGTTGTCGAGGTTTATCTTCCTTCATTAGTCGGGTAACTTCGATTCTCCCCACCCCCTCTATTTCCCCCAACCTCCCTTAGCTTGAGGCAGTACACCAGAATAAGCAAAATTTTTTATTTTGTATCGTTATTATACATATATTCATTTAGACGCTGTGCCACCCGATCCAGGAACTCCAGCTCCGAATTTGAAACCATCAAGACGACCGAATCCACTTTTGAGGTTCGTCATTTTGACAAAGTTCTTGCTGTATTTTATGCCGTACACTCTTTAGGTACTTGTAATCCTTGTTTCAATATTTTCTGCTTCCGAGATCTGAAATCATGACACTACAAATGTTGGCCAGTTTATTGTTCATTCAGTGACTCCTTATTTTGTGGGCAATCACCTAAAATTTTTTCTGTATTTTAGGCCGTAATTAGTGTGGAGTGAACAAGGAAACCTTTTTAAGCAGATTTCTGCTTGTAATTTTTGCATTATTCGTCGTATTTAAGACATTTTGGGATGTTGGCGGTAACTTTCAAACTTCTTGGTGCCGTGAAATTGTTTCTCTTTATTTGAAACATTTGCACTTTTTGGTTTGTACGTTTAGAAGAATTGTTGTATATTATACTTGCTTTTTTGTAACTTAAAAGCCATTATTTTATGAATGATTTAGGGACGATAGGTTTGAGATTTTCATTTTATGTTGCATGTTTCACTTCATAGTTTCTTTTTTAATCATTGCGCTCCACGCAAATCTGTCGTCTTTATCGGAGTACTTTGAAAGATTTTTAGCATAGCGTCATCGGGAGAACGAACTCCAATAGCGGGCACCCCGCCACCAATGGAAATTCTTTTTCGATCATCGCTGCCTTGGAAGCCGAAAGTCAGAGAAGAGGATATCGAGGCTTTCTTACAACATGAAAGGTATTCGTCAATTGTTATGGTATAATAAAACTTGGACTTAAGGTCGCTACGGCATATGAGGTTGTTGCAGTAAACTTTGATCCTTGGTGGGATTCAGGATTCAGAGGTGAAATCGCAGCGTTTCCGGAATGATTTTGTGGAAATATGGCCACCCTTATCCGTAGTGGATGCACTGATCGATGAAATTTTTCTGCACTTAGGATGTGGGCAAGTTTGATTGATTGTGCAATGTTATGTGCAGTTGTTTCGATGCTTCTTAAAACTTCTACAAATCGGTTGTTACCCCGATTCCCACAAAATATTAAGTTCCTACTACTAGATGTGGGTTTTTTAATATAAAAATTGACTAGCAAATATAGGTTTTTTTAAAATATAAAAGTTTTTTTCGTCAACAGTTGAAAATTCGACTGTAGGATATGAAAACTCCACTATCAAACATAGTTTAAATTGATGTAGATTCGAGAAGAGCACATTGGCACATTATTTAGTTGATCTTGATTAATGAGTCGCGAAAGTGATTAGAGTTAATTTTTGACGAGCACAAGGCATCAGCAAGGATCCGGGATTTCAACGTGCATGATTTGATAGGAATATTCTGGCGGCTTAGGGTTTACGTTCGGCTCCTTTATTTTTGGAGGGAAGTAGTGCTGACTTGTGAATCGTTATGACGAGTGGAGTTCTGAGCAGAAAGAAGTGCACTTTGACATGACATTCATTCAAAAAGTGAACTTTAAAACATCGGACATCGACCATCAAATATAGGTTTTTTTGAATATAAGAATTTGTTCGTCGAATATAAATTTTTTCAATATAAATATTCGGTCATCATAATAGGCCAGTAGGTTTTTTCAGGATGAAGTTCTTTGGCTATCGACTTCCTTCAGATTCGACGACCGTTTTTGGTCTTCCTCCTCCGATTCTGAAAAGCGTTGAAGCATTGCGACGACACGTTTATATATCTCTAAACGATACGCAGGTAATCTACGTACTTTGGAGGTTATGAGATTTCCAAATATTTGAAATAGGCTCCTGAAAAATGTTATGCTGAAATAATTTTTTTGTTTAGAAGTCCTTTTTATTTTTTCACTGAAACATTGTGTCGAATGTCTCGTTTCGTTGTTTGCCATTGAAGGTAAAGAAAAGGAAAGAGGATGCTGTCACTTTACGGGACTCATTTCCGATGCTGACGTCAATTTCTATACATTCACTGTTTTATTGGTTTTGTTGGGGTATGAGTTTTGTTTTGAGTTCAACAACGGATGGGCAAGTTTGCAGTAGGTTTATTCGCTATTTTCACTATTTCGCTATTTTTCACTATATTATCGTAGACGTTTAGTTGCTGTGAACACAGTGAGCTACTTTATAGGCGGCTCGAGAAAAGGTGTTGAATCGATATTTATTTTCACAGCACGAGAATGAAGACGGCGCTTCAGCGACCGAGAATCTGTATCGAATGATGCTACCCAACTTAAGTCAGTATGTTATCGCTCTACTTAAAGTGCTTCTCGCTGCAGCACCCTCATCCAAGGTAGGCTTGCATCTTTTGTCCATTTTTTTCCACTATTAGTTCTCATCCAGTTTTTCCGCCAATTTTTTGCTTTTTCGCTATTAGTTTTACTACTGCGCACATATTTCTTACTGGATCCGCTTACCTTCCAGCTAGTACATCTGGGTTGAGCAAGTAAAGGAAGGCGAGAGGGCTCGGTTATTACTATCTGGTTTTCATTTTTATGTGTTATCTAGCGTCCGTTTCGTTTTCGAGGGAATCTGTATCATATGGCCATCAAATGTTCACTTTTTGAAAACTGTGCTACCGTAGCTCTACCGTAACCCATTGTTCTTTCTTAGTATGGCGTCTTGCAAGTTCTCCCAGATGTTTGTTAAAGGCGTCTTAGTTCTAATTAATGGTTAAATATTAAGGCAAAAAGCGATGCAATAAACATTCTGTCGGATGTATTAACACCGGAGACGGATAACAACGAGGTATTGTCGAATTCGATCAACTTTGACAGCTCGTTGACAAATGTTCTCGAGCAGAGTGTACGCATTGCTATTGACGTCAATCGCCATAAGGAGGTAGGAAATTGCCCTATTGTTTATTGGAAGGTGTTGGTCGGTTTATCTTTGTTGTCGGCATTACGGGTGCTTGTCATGTGTTATGATGATGCTTTCATGTCGTTATACTGCGGGTAATATATGCCAGCAAATTTTACCTCTGGGAAGAAAGAGCGAAGGAAGAGTGTTCCCAAATTGGATGATTCAACGGTGATTGTGGCCAATTGGCTAATTAATTGTGAATTATTTGGGCAAGTGCTTGACAATAGACTATATTCAGATCATGGTGAAAGCAGCATCATCGATTTTAATTCTTCTTATGAAGCATCTTCGACTGAACCATGTCTATCAGTTCGAGTATTTAAGTCAACATCTTGTCTTCGCCAATTGTATTCCATTGATTCTGAAGTTTCTTGATCAAAATATGGTCAGATATATTCAATCGAAACACGAGTTGCTACCGTTCAATTATCCCCGTGCGCCACTACATTATGTTCGTAATCATGGTACGTATTCGTTTTATTATGTTTAGCTCTTTTCTCTTTATTTCTTCGAAAGAAGACTGAAGTTAGACAAGTTTGAAGGAAATTAGCACTTTTGTTGCTGAAAATTTATGATGAATTTTTATGTTCTTATTTTTGCACTCAAGTACGCATGCTTTTCGCATCGTACCTCTGTGGTATATTTGACTGTAGTACAACCGTGGGATTCGTAACGGGAATCCGTAAGGAGGAAGTTGTTGGTTGCTTATCGGAGCGGGATGGTCAATTCTATCTGTTTTGTTTCGGCTGTTGGTTTATGGGATGATGCCTGCACTAGTCTGGCTGTTTCTCTACATGCAGTAGAATTACCATTTCGTTATGGATAACATATATAAATAGTGAAATTATTTGAAGATGAATGGCCAGTGCTGAATGTGGATAACGTAGATGAGGGTGACTCTCAATCGCAATCCTATTATCTATGGCGGAATGTTTTCTCGACGATAAATCTTTTGCGGGTACTCAATAAGTTAACCAAATGGAAGCATTCACGTACAATGATGCTTGTAGTATTCAAGTCAGCACCAATACTCAAGCGATCGTTACGCGTTCGACTTGTATGTTTTAAACCTTTTCAGCTTTTTTATTTTTATTTTTATTTTTACTTTCGTTCTTATTTTTATTTTTATTTATTTATTTATTCGTTAATTTATTGTGAGAAAAGGATCTTGTTTTGCATTTTTTTGCAATCGGTTTTTGTTTTCAGATATGGTGGTCGTAGTTGATAGCGTCGTTGAGGTCGGAGATACGTTCATGGTACATGATAATTATGGTAGAAGTATGGATTGTTTAGAAAACCACCATACGGAGGTCGTTAAGGGCATTTTTTGATGAAGTGAGACTTAAATTTGGCAATAAGTTGATGGGCATCTGCAAAATAATATCCGTTGTTTTCAGGCAGTTTTCCAGTTGTATGTGTTAAAGTTGTTGAAAGTGCAAGCACGCTATCTGGGAAGGCAGTGGAGACGATCGAATATGGAAATTATGTCAGCAATTTATAGCAAGGTTCGGCATCGGTGAGTGCCTTATTGATAATTAAAGAGGGAATGTGAGACTAAGGTTTATACCATCCACTCAAGATATGGTTCGAAATATTTATTTCCTTTTTGTTTCTTGCCAAAAAATTTTTTTAAATAACGGTGGGCTTTGCAACTTGTGGAATGAGTGAATAGGAAATTTTTAAAGGATGTAACCTCATCAGAACTGATAGCTTTCTGCTAGAGATTCTTTTATTTTATGTATTTACTCGTTTATTTTTGTTTTGTTAATATAGATATATTCATGTACATGATCATATGTGCACAGTAGCTTCGTTCGACTGATAGAGAATTAGGATTCGCACAATTCCTGGAAAGATTAGCTGAGTTTTTTAGATCTTTTAGTTTGGAATCTGTTTTTTAGGAATTTATATCTAATTCCATTGCAACGGACGGGAGGTTCCCTCGCACGCAGAGGCATAATCCTGTCTGTAAAAATAATGGTTTTCCAAACTTCTGCTGTTGATGTATTTCAAAGCTTATAGCCAAGTGATATTCGTTTTAAAGAGATGTCCGTTTTAAAAATTGAGGTTTGTGTTAAATTTACTTGTGTGAACATTTTAAATAGTTATTTGTTATCGTACGCTTGTTTCAGCCTCAACGATGATTGGGCATATGCAAATGAGACACGCTCGAAATCGTGGGATTTCCAAAGTGAGGAAGCCGCGTTGAAAACCGCCGTGGAACGATTCAATTCTCGTCGATATTCACACCTCTATCCTGCATTTGCGCTTGGTTAGTTCTTAATTTTATATTTGGGCTTTGAGGGAAGGGGGACTGAAAATTTTGCTAACCAAGAGGGGGTGGAGAAGTGGGCCGTTTTGCTAGTGAAGGCTTAGTTTATCATCATTGAGCAGATTTTGATAAGAGGAAAAAAGGGAACTGATTTCGTCCATTTGGGCAGTTTTCGCTTCAATTACATGTCCTTCTATGAAGAGACGCGCAAGTTTGAAGAGCTGAGTGATCTATATATTAATGAAATGGTGGCAGATGAGGCATGGTATAGTTCAAGATGAATTTTACCTTTACGAATTTATTGGTGATTTTCTAGATATTTGATTCTACTTTACTTGTTTCTTCACTAATACTTTCGCGGAAGCTATTTAAATAAAATCCATACTTCAGTTTCCTTTATTTATTTTAAAATTTACAGAGCCGAGTGAAGCGCCATCGCCAGGCGATACGTATTTAGATACGACCGACTTGCGAGAATTCGAACCTGTCGATAATAGCGTTCAGTCTTTATTGGGTGCTCCGAAAGAGTTGAGCGAACGATTCAAGCGAAACTACGAAAGATGGGTCGACCATGAAGTCATGAAGAGGCAAACGAACTGGAATCAACTGCTTGTCAACACTCGTGGTATTATGGATATGGTTTAAGTGTTCTATTATTCTTCTCCACTGTCCAGCCTAATGCCCTAGGCCTCATCTAATATGATGACTTTGCTCAGGATCAATCTCGCGGTTTCATCTTTCCCACTCTCTCCCCTCTCTCCCCTCTTGTTGCTTATAGTTTCCTTATGGAAAACCGTTTTCTGCGCATCGCAGCGCACATCAGCATTGTGTTATTTCTGGTTTTGAGTATTGAATGGTTATTCGCTGCTTTTTTTATGTGTATGGGATTTTGTATCGAATTTGTGGCAGATATTCTAAATGAATTTTGTTTTGTGCATTTTTTTCAAAGACCGTTGCTTTGTTATACGGGAGCGAATTGGGTCTTCATTTAGTAAATTCATGGAAATGTTTCCATTTCCGCTTTTTTTTTTGGGGGGAGGGGTTAAGGTGATTTTCGGAAAGAATTCGGAAAAAGAATGCATGATTGTTGCCGAATATCTGACACATTCAAAAGCAAAAATTTCGAAGGTAGATTTGTTGATTGTTTCTGCGTTGTATGATTCTATTAATACTTGAATGCTTTCTCATGATATATAATGTGACATTACGCTAAATGAGTTTAAAGCACCGTTGATGCACGCGTAGGAATATCTTTAAAACACACCTCAATGTTAGAGTTTTTTACTTGAACAGTAGTAATCATGAGGGGGAAGATGTAGGGAGGTCTGCAGGGAAATAGTTTTCCCTTTCGTTAAACCTTCGATTTGTATTTATAATTTTATGGAGAATATTTAAAGGTGGAGCAGAAACCAACGAAGAGAATTGGGGATCGTGAGAAAAATTTTTGTCAAGGATGTTGTTGGCATTCCCAAGGATTACTTCAATGGTGGTCAAAGCAACTGTTTGCTCTTTTCTTCTGAAGGAAACTTAACTTATGAAATTGAAAATTGGGAGAATGCTATCGATGAGTAAACGCATAACTAGTAATCGGTAGTGCAGGTATTTATTTCCTCTAAAAAGGTGTGATCAAACCGATTAGGACATAATTCATCTCGTATCTTATCATTTTTTAGATTCAAAGTTGTTTTTTCACGTAATCTGCGGTATATTACGTGTTAAATGTGTTGGAATGCTTGTCGTTGTTTCGAATTCAATAATGTTTGGTTTACTCGAAGGTTAAATATTTTTCTAACAAATATTTTTGCTTTTTTATTTGAACCGTTATTACGGTTATTTAATTATTTTCAATTATAAAAAATGAGTATGCAAATTCTAAATATTTTACTCATTGTTTAGTTTGCGCCGTTTTTCATTCATTGGAAAATTACTGCGTTCTCGCAATGGTTTTAGGAATAGCTGATTGTTGTTTGATGAAGATTAGGAAATTTTTGTGATTTGAACATCTTATAGATCGTCTTTAACTTAAACCCTAAAATATATAAGTACATCACGAGGAATAATTTGGGAATTGTAATTCAATGTCCACACACATCTCGTATTTCCTAATTGACTCATTTTCAGATATTTTATGGAGGTTGCAGGTGTGGTGAGGGTTGTGCGATTGAGCGCAAATTAGCTTATAAACTAGGATGAGGCGTTTGCGAGTGAAACTTTTTAACGGAAATCTCGTAAATCCTTGTATAGTGGCAGGTTTAAAACTGAGAAAGGAGAGATGATGAGACTGATGCGAATCGATTGACGTAGACGAAGAAGATACCGTAGACATCATGTATGAGCATTTTCTAGGACTCATCGACTGTATGACGTTGCGATTTAGCAACAGTGCTTCTGATACAATAAAACTAGACCAAGCCTATTTAAAGTTTATGGTTGCAAAGATTTCGTGGCGTTGGGGCAAGGAAGGTGTTCTTTTTAAAGCTCCGATCTGAGTCTTTATGGAGGCCTATCGCCTATTTTATTGATAACGATGACTTTTAACGCTTACTTTGCTCGTCATATGAACATCATTCTTCCTGGAACAAGTTGAAAGGTGCACAACTTAAGGTCTTGATGGACATACGCTTACTGGTCAATCCATGTTATCTTCCTATACCTGTAATTGCTGTTAAGTTATGGTATATTTGATATATTATTGGTGCAGTGGTGCATTATTGTCGGATTTATTTTTGTCGGTTATCCAAAAGCGGTTATTGCGAGATTGGAGAGAGAAAAAAAGGTATTGGGATGATGGGAATTTCTTCTCGATCAAATTTGGGAAAAGCTGCTTTAGTTATTTTTTGATTATAGGATGTATCATTTAACACAAAAGAAAATGGCCAAAATGCCGATAGAATGGCTTTACATTCGAATCTGTAACGAGATAATTCGCGACTCATTAATTTGTTTCAAGTGATCTAAGATGTTTTATTTTAAGGAGAAGGGCAAACGATCAGGCAATGATGCTGTCGAAGACGTTTATAGCTACAACAGGGCCAGCGTTTACTCATCTTCTCAACAATGTGCCCGTTGCTCTAATTTTTGCGAGGAGTTTTGCAAGGTAGCTAAACTTTTTAAAACTTTTCGACCGTTTTTGCAATTTTTTTCGTTTTTGTGCACCTAAATTTGCGTGAAATAAGTCGATACTCATTGCGAGTTTTAGTATTCGAGTACCGGACTCACTCTGTGATACGAGACCTCGAGTAGTGGACTCACTATGTGGTGCGAGACATCAGGTACGAACTCACTAGATTGAAAACTTCATCTCCTTGCCTGGGAAAAGTGGTAGACTGCTCTGAGCGATTGTTGGAATGTAGATGTTTGAAGATGAGAATATTTCAGTAATCCATCAAAAAAAGCGATGAGCCTGCCGGGTGTCGAAAAGAGAGAGCCCGTTCCTGAGTTTGACGCTAGTCAACTCATCGACTATGCCAGGTTGCATTGGGACGACAGAGTGAAAGCCGATGATCCGACGGTAATTTTTCGTATCATTGTTGTCATTACCTTTTAGGATTTTACTTCAGATGCTCTCTACCAAAAAGGGTACTGATTTTTTTCCAGAACTGTTCTCATTGAAATGTTTTATATTCTGCCACTGGAAATTTCATGCTTGAGTAATCATTGAAAACGGTATTGATCAATAGGTACGGTAGTTTCTCAAGTAAGTAATACGGTCTTGCAGCTGGTCAATAGAAGTTTTCGGTTGTAATTCATAACAGCTGGTAATCATTTCGTTCCAAGGCTGCATCTTTCTTTCATCTTATCAATATTAATGTGCCTTTGCTGATTGTGCGGCTGAAATCCGTGCTTGTATTTAAAGATATGTAAGACCCATCTTACTAGATAATGTGAATTCAGATTATATCGTTAATTGTTCATAAATACTTCACAAATGCAAATGTAGGTTGTGCGCATACGTGACGGTATCTTGGCTGGATCGCGTTCATCGTTGGCGTCTGGGATTACGCTGGTAGAATCGAGGCATCCGACGAAACGAGCAATGGGCAGCTATCTTCTTGCTGATCTGCTTGATGCTGAGAGGAAACGATTTCACGAGAAGGGACTCTCGTCGCTCATTTTCCGAATAGGTTAGTGGCTTCTGGAGTAATGCATGGGTTGGTATGTTGTTTGGACTGAGTGCGTTCTTTTCTGTCAGACCATAAACGCATAATTCCGGTCGTTACCGATTTCAAACATCCTCTGACACCAATGTCCTAGGTTGGCGTCAGCGTCATTTAGCGGGAACTGTTTCATAAAAGATGGTCAGTTGTGTGACACTCCTATTGACTGGCTGACTTGGTAACTGATTCAGAATTCAGTGTAATTATCAACGATGTAACTGATATAACTTTATTTATATGCACATATTGTTCCAATCTAGTTAAACTCACTCGGTGAAGCGATGTTTTTGTAAGCCACAAGTTTCTCATCGCTGTTTTTCCCTCATTTCCTAACTCATTTAAGTGGGGTATAAAATATTTCATTCTTATTGTTGACGCAGTAGTTGTTGCTACTAAATGTTTATGATAAGAGCATTTAAGAAGTGGCTTTTATTGTATCTTTCCTGAAATGGCGAACGTATCCTGTTTCCCACTTACCTCTGTCCAACTTTGGATTAACAGGACCTTCAGAAAGCTTCTCTTTTAGTGAATACTTTGACCTTATATATGTTCGTAACATTGCAGGTATTTCGGGAAGTCCTGGTGTAGGCAAGTCATCGTTTATCGAAGCACTGGGCAACGAACTAACCAATAATCAAGGGAAGAAAGTGGCAGTATTAACTGTCGACCCGTCATCTGCTACCACTGGTGGTAAGCTGTATGGATTGTACCTTACTGTTTTCATCCCCTGCCGACCCCTCTATTTTCCTTCTTTGCTCCTTTCCTGCTGTTCACTTCCAACACATATGAAGTTCAGGCGTGCGATTATTGATGTTTGGATTTCTTCTCTGTCAGTCGTTATTTTCGTACTTTCGCATTACATGACGTATGTCTTGAATATGTCGTATTAGCTGACTTATGTCACATGACGTAATGAATCATATCAGCTAGTTTTGCGATATTTTCGGATCTGTGGCAGAAGGTTCCATAAGCATTTCGTATGGGAACTATCTCCATTAGACCAGCAAGTCGCACTATAATTTTTAATTTCCTTGCTGGCAAGTCTGTAGTCGTTGCGAAATTCACAGCGGTGTTGAAGTTTTTGGTTCATTGTCCAAACGTGTTTTTATTGAAGATTTTTTTTGTAAATTGAGGCTCCGTATTGGGCGACCTGACAAGAATGCAAAATCTGGCCCGCAATCCGAAAGCGTTTATTCGACAGTCGCCGACGAGTGGTTCGCTGGGTGGTGTAACTCGTGGAATCCACGAGGCCATTGTGCTTTGTGAGGGAGCTGGCTATGACGTAGTCATCATCGAAACTGTTGGTGAGTTATGTTCGACATTATTCGTTGAAGAGAGAGGTAAGCCTCATGGCAGCCATACAGTTCATTCAGCCTGAAATATTAAGAGCTTCTTATGGCAGTGCTATGGACTTATGTTTTTATTTACATAAATTTGCATTCTCGTTATGAATGGGGATTGCGGAGAGGAGTATTCAAGGCCAGGAAGGAGGCCGAGTAAGTATTAATCCGCAGTCGCCAAAAAATGGCAAGGTAAGTCTGGAACTATTTGCTATGGTTAATTGCCTCTGGATTTTGAAGGGGATGAACGTGCAGTCAAATTTCATTAATCAAGTAGCTGATGGAGGAAGACTTTGATATGTGCAGATTCCTGTGATTGTTGGCCACGAATATAACCGGTCTCACACGAAAGGGATGCATGGAATTCTTACCCATTCAAGGAGAAACGTTGCCAGGTGAAAGAGTCCCGTGAGTGGAATTTCCATTGCTTAAAATGATCTCTCGTTAAGGTATTTGTTTGGACCATTCAACCTAAAGTGATTGATGATAGACCGATTATCCAGGTTTTTTGCCAAGTAAGCAGAGGTATTACGCGGTCTTCTTCAGTTGGACTGATGATAGCCTTTTCATCGGTATGGTGATTCTTAAAATCCCAGTTGCCTGCAGTACAGACCTTCAACGATTTACGTCGCATCTGAACCTTGAAACCATCAAACTAAAGCCATATCAAGTCTGGTTATTGATTTGAAATATCATTATTAACTAGACGGGTAAGCGGACATGCCTTTGAGGAATGCCCTACAAGTTAGATTGCCACAGCAGTGGTTTAGTAACGAAATGTTGGGTGTTTAATTTTCGTTCTTTTGGTTTTCATATGTTTATACGGAATTGTGTTCATTACAGGTGTGGGGCAATCGGAGGTGAGCGTGAGTGAAATGAGCGACATGTTCTGCCTTTTGCTTTCACCTGCACATGGAGATGAACTTCAGGTTTATATTGCTTCAAGCTCTTCTTATGATTAATTACTTTTGTTCTTGCACATTAATTGATGGTTGAAACATGTTTTCGAGGTGATAGGTTGTATGGACTTTATGATGACATGACCCGAAGGAGAATATTGCTTTCAAAGGTAAACGACTTGCACGCTTACTGAGCAGCCATTTAGCTGGCTTAAATGATGGGATGAGATCTTAATTGAACAATCGCTGCCTATAATCTGATCCTCATATCAATTTTTAAATAACTGTGCACTTAAAGGGCGTCAAACGAGGTATAATGGAGCAGAGTGATCTACTAATCGTAACGAAGGCAGATGGTGAACTGGAGAAGAAGGCACGACTGACACAAACTGAGTACGTCTCGGCATTGAAATATATGCGCCCGAGAGCTGAAGAATGGCGTCCAGAGGTCAGCATTGAAGAGTTTTATTTCGCACTTCGCTTTTTATAAGGGGCCTGATAAAGGACTGAATGGAAGAAAAGGTACGTAATTGATATGACTGATAGATTATGTACCTGAAAGGTTATATGTCTGGTAAAAGAAGGGATGGATGGGCTAAACTGGTATAAATGCGAACCCCTGGGGAATTATGTCGTTCTGCAGCTGGCACCGTTCGTAAGGTATTCTTATTGTTGATATATTTGGGTGGTCTGTAAATGCGCGGAGAAACGGAAAAGTGTTTTGAGAGGGTGGGGGGGGGGAGGCATGTGAATGTCGCAATGGTGGAAGGGCTGCGAAGGGTCCAAATCGCTGAGCAAACAGCAGCAACATTTGATGAATGCTGTTTGTGATAAATATTCAATTGTATGTGTACTTACGAGAATTGTACGTTTATTTGTAAATATCGAATTAAGTGTTTATCTGTATGAGTCTCCATGTCCGTGTCTGTGTGTCTGAGCCCAGGCCTAAGACTAAGCCTAAGCCTAAACCTAAGCCTAAGCCTAAGCCTAAGCCTAAGCCTAGGTCCAAACCTAAACCAAAGCCTAAGCTTAAACCTAAGCCTAAGCCTAGGTCCAAACCTAAGCCAAAGCCTAAGCCTAAGCCCAAGCCTAACCCTAACCCCAAGCCTAAGCCTACGCCTAAGCCTAAGCCTAAACCTAGGCCTAAGCCTGAGCCTAACCTTAAGCCCAAGCCTAATCCTAAGCCTGAACTTAAGTCTAAGCCGAAGCCTAAGCCTAAACCTAAGCCTAAGTCTGAACTTAAGCCTAAGCCTGAGCCCAAGCTTAAGCCTAAGCCTAAGCCTAAGCCTAAGCCCAAGCCTAAGCCTAAGCCTAAGCCTAAGCCTAAGCCTATGCTTATGCCTATGCCTTGAGGGATGTCTTCTGGACATCACTTTCGAGAATTGTTGTTAAGGTGATGAGGGCATCGATATATAAGCCGGAGACGATCCAAGCCGTATGGGAGACGATGAATCGGTTTTGGGAGACCGCTTTCAAGACTGGACTGTTGTTGGAGCGTCGAAACGAGCAACTAACGACGTGGATGTGGACTCACGTCCAAGATGAAATTATGGCCGTCTTCAGGCGACATCCTGAAGTGCTGAAAAAGGTTACTATAAATTGTCGCCTTTGTTCTGTAGGTGCTGCGAGGAAGACACAAAAAAACGTGATATGATCTGCAGTAAATGCCAAATAGTGTTGCTCCAGAGGGAAGGGGATGATTTTAGGCATGTACAAATTGTTTGAAGTGCATCTGGAGATGTGGATGAATTCCCTCTCGTCCACCGCCCTCCCATTTGCACCCCACATCTCCCAACTCACTTCTTCTATTAACCTCATTAACGAAGTATTTTTAGAACATGTGTTCTTGACGAGGGTATTCGTTTGGTTGCGCTCATTGCACGTTTGCTTTTCAGGCACCTGCTTTGGAACGAGATATCCGGCATGGGAAGATCACACCTGGCTGGGCCGCTGAATCTTTATTGCGTACGTTCTTTGGTCTCTAGCTATTAATCTGCTTGAGATTAGGATTTCCGTCTTTGAATACTTCGTTTTCGCTGCAGTCTTATCATCTTTTTTATGAAGTCAGAACTCTTCATCTTCATTTTTTCTCGGTTGTCTATTTTTCCGCAGAACTTTAAAATTCTACTCGTCGGGAAATTGTACATCTGAAGTGCGGAATTATCTCTGTGGCAAGTGATCAAGGCGATTTCTGATTTGTCTCTGATTCACATCTTTTTGTTGTTTTATGAGTTTCTCTTTTAATATATTTTTCTTTAAAACTTGTGGCAGTTCGTGAGGTACTTATGTGCTGCTTTCTGGTTTTGACATTTGGTGAAAGGTGATAAGTCACGCCGTATCATGTTGTGATTGAGCCTATCGTCCATTTTAGGAATATAGGAAGGGAATTTCTTAGGAGAAAAGTATTCGTAGAATCTTATGGCAGGTTTGGGAGCGGACTTTGTAGTCGGCCTATGTTTACGGTCAGTCAACGATGAGTGCGCTGGTGAATCGGCTTGATTGGACTTTATAAATCGTATGGTTGTTTCGGTATGGTCTGTTCGGCTGCACGAGGCCGGTTGCTTATTGCTTCTCAGGGTCTTACAATTTATTCGAGCTTGAAACGAATTTCGGGTTTTTAAGGAAGGCTAGTTGCAAGAATGTGCGAGCTTGAGAGTTCTGGTGTTCTTACTTTTTAGAGTTCCCACCATTAAAGCTGCAGCGACATCCCTTTCAGTGCGTTGAAATTTCTTTTTTTGGTGAATGTCCCTAGAATGAATTGCGTTACTGGTGTCGGAATTACTCTTTACTGGTCCTGTAAATAAGTCACTTTTTAGCGAGTGATTTCCATTATTCTTCATTAATGATTTATTAGTATGCAAATTCGGTTATTATTATAGTACTGTTTACTTTTGTGCTCGTTTGTTTTAGTCACTCACAATGCGCTTGGTGTTATTAAACGGATTTCATTGTATGTGGCCTGAGTTTTCGAATATGCGTTCTGTCTCGCCAGGTGGAGTGGCTTATTTTGCAAACTGTATTTAGCTATTGAGAGTGAATCTGTTTTTGCTTTGATAGGTACTGTGTCCTTGGAGAAAGAACGTTAGGGCTTTGAAAAAGGTTGATGCGATCACCTCATTACTTGTATTCCAAGAGTGTTAATAGTTCTTATGTCAGCTTTGTTGTTCTCCTTAAAGAGTACAGAATATTTCGTTGGCTAAGAACTATCTGATAAAAAAGCATTTAATAACGGCGGTAATACTTTGGGAAATTGGAGTTTAGTATATGTCCGCAATGAAGAACCATTACTTGTGAAGCACGCAACTCGTCTCATTTTCGCCTTCAAAAGTGGTTTATCATCCTTGGAGGCAAGAAGCGATATTCATATAAGAGACGGTAGAACGAGGTAGTGTGTCATGGTGGGGGTAGGTGTGTTGACGGACTTTTCGATAGTAGTTGGGAAGATTCGTGACATTTTTTAGACGGGGTTGAGATTGAGGCAATCATAGGAAAACTGGTTGGGATGGGTTATGGGGATGGCAATAATCAGTTTGATTTCCATGGAGGTCCTGCATTTCCGAGTGTTGTATCGACACGTGTTTGTTTAACAGGATTTTATATATGTTTCTCACCGCATCTCTGTGCAATTCCACTCCGGCCGCATAAATCCCTTTGCAGTATTCTCCTTCGTGCAAATCCTCGTTTCCTGCACCCTTGCACGAAGGTTATGTTTATACGCCATGTTGTGGATCCTGGCAGGTCAAATATTTTTGTCCAGTTCTTTTTGCCTCCTTTCCCCACCCCATTACCTTTACACTGTGTCATCTTTCAAAGTTCTCTGTTATACTACTATTAATTTAGAATTCCAGACTTCCTCACTGCCTGCTCTCGCCTCTCCGAGCAGCAGTCGCTGAGTTGTGCTCACTATGCAAATTTATTCGATTATTTACTGTACTCTGTTCTATTTTATGGGAAATTTCGAGGGTCTTCTATTCCTTCCTCCTCTCCTCCCCACTGCTCCATGGCCACTGTTCTTCGTGTCGTACTTAGATATTTTATGTTAATTCCTTCGTTGTATTACGTTCCCGTGAGGATTTTATGTGACTTCTTGAGGACATTGGCAGTTCACGCGATCTCCTTCTATACCGTGCAAGCCAAGCATTTGGCCTCTTCATCTTCTGCTTGTGCTGAATTTCCACAGTCCTCTAGAGGCCGGGCAGGAGCGAAAAATCTTTGGAAATTGATAACTTGACTTTTATAACTTTTTTCCTATTAGTCCCCGCTTTTCTCATCAGCTACAAATTTGGTAGGTCGGAATGGTAGGTCAAAAATCAGTGGTGGATCAAACTAGGGCAGATCAAAAATCCTATACCGTACAAGCCAAGCACTTGGCCTCTTCATCTTCTGTTTATGCTGAATTTCCACAGTCCACATTCCACCTCCCGCTCACCAGTTCTGGCTGTTGCTAGTGTTCTGTGCTTGACTCATGATTGAATATCTTGTGTTTGTTTTTCACCGATTATGCGCGGCTAGCTTTGGTCTGAATGTGCTGGTGGAGGAAGTTTGTGGATATTTGGTGATTGAGTAGAGATATCCCTTCGGGGACCGGAAAATCAAGTTTAGACATATCTCGGCTTTAGACTAATCGGGCTGGAGTTTCCGTGCTATCTGTTGCTTGGGAGTGCCTATAAGATTCTCGATAAGAGGCCGGGCAGGAGCGAAAAATCTTTGGAAATTGTCAGCTTGACTTTTATAACTTTTTTCCTGTTAGTTTTCGCTTTTCTTATCAGCTACAAATTTGGTAGATCGGAACGGTAGGTGAAAAATCAGTGGTAGACCAAACCACGGTAGAACATAAATCAGTGGTAGATCAAACCGGGGCAGATCAAAAATCCTATACCGTGCAAACCAAGGATTTGGCCTTTTCATCTTCTGCTTGTGCTGAATTTCCACAGTCCTCATTCCACCTTCTGCTCACCATTTTTGGCTGTGCTAGCGTTTTGTGTTTGACTCACGCTTGAATATCTTGTTTTTTTTTTTTTCACCGATTATGCGCGGCTAGCTTTGATCTAAATGTGCTGGCGGAGAGAGTTTGTGGGTATTTGGTGATTCAGTAGGGATATCCCTTCGGGAACCGGAAAACCAAGTTTAGGCATATCTCGACTTGAATTAGACTAATCGGGCTGGAGTTTTCGTGCTATCCGTTGCTTAGGACTGCCTATAAGATTCTCGATAAGAGGCCGGGCAGGAGCGAAAATTCTTCGGAAATTGTCAACTTGACTTTTATAACTTTTTTCCTGTTAGTCCTCTCAAAAATTGGCGGGAGATCAAAATCACTGGTAGATCAAAAATTGGCGGGAGATCAAAATCACTGGTAGATCAAAAATTGGCGGGAGATCAAAATCACTGGTAGATCAAAAATTGGCGGGAGATCAAAATCACTGGTAGATCAAAAATTGGCGGGAGATCAAAATCACTGGTAGATCAAAAATTGGCGGGAGATCAAAATCACTGGTAGATCAAAAATTGGCGGGAGATCAAAATCACTGGTAGATCAAAAATTGGCGGGAGATCAAAATCACCGGTAGATCAAAAATTGGCGGTGGATCAAATTATGGTAGATCAAAATCATCGGTAGATCAAAAGTTGGCGTTAGATCAAAATCACCAGTAGATCAAAAATTGGGGGTAGATCAAACTATGGTAGATCGGAATCACCGGTAGATCAAAAATTGGCGGTAGATCAAACCATGGCAGATCAAGAATCGCCGGGAGATCAAAAGCCACTGATAGATCGAACCATGGTAGATCAAAAGCCACCGGTAGATCAAAAACCGGTGACCAATCAAGCCATGGCAGATCAAAAAATAGTGGCAGATCAAACCATGGTGATCAAAAGTTCGGTGGCAGATCGAAAATCAGCGGAAAATCAGATCATGGCAGACGTAAAATCAGACGCAGATCAAACCATGGTAGGTCAAAAACCACCGACCGATCAAACCATGGTGGGTCAAAAAGCGGTGGCAAGTGAAACCTTGGTAGATCAAAAATCGGTGGCAAATCAAACCATGGTAGATCAAAAATCAGTGGGGAATCAGACCATGGTAGATCAAAAATCAGGTAGACCAAACCATGGTATATCAGAAACGAACCACTCGCAGATCGAAAATCATCGACAGATCGAAAAGCAACGGTAGATCAAAAGTCACCGGTAGGTCAAACCATGGTATATCAAAAGTCGCTGGCAGACCAAAGGACAATGGCAGATCAAAAGACAACGGCAGATCAAAAACTCAGTGGTAGATGAAAAATCGGCGGCAGATCAAACAATGGCAGATCAAAAATCAGTGGTAGATCAGAACATGGTAGATCAAAAACCACCGGTGGATCGAAAATCACCAACATATCAAACCATGGTAGGTCTAAAATCGCTGGCAGATCAAAAATGGGTGGCAGATCAAAGCATGGCACACCAAAAATCAATCGTGTATCTGATCTATCACTATTTTTGACCTACTACCGATTTTTGATCCACCATATTTTATTCAGTTCCGTCTGCTGGCTCGCGAGCGCTGAGGAGGCGAGACCTACTCGCCATTTCTGATTCAGGATTTTGATAATTCGTTATCTTAATTTATTCAATTCGTGCGAGCTGCATAAAAATCTCCCAAAAGATGAAGTCATCTCCCATTTACCGCCTATAACAAGGCCGTAAATGGAATTGAAAACGTTACGTTTATCCACTTCGACAATGTCATATATACGCAATACAATCTAGAAATGGTGACATCTAGCAAAAACAAAACATAGGAAAATGGAACTGCTGCGTTAAATGACTACAAATTTTCTTTTTTTTTAAAATTTTCTCTAAAAAATTTCTATGTTAATGGGAAGCGTATTTATAGACAGTTAGTACACCGAAGAAGCGACATGAAGCTTCACATCTGCGAGCTTACCGCTGCCTCTAATCTTCCTCGAAGTTCAATATCATCTTTCCTACTTATCTTTTCTTCGAGGAAAAATCTGGCATAAATTCCTCCTTTTTTAGAGGAAGCAGCAAACTAATGATAATACTAATATTAATGGCGTTGTTTAATGACCACTTTTATAATACAATCGAGCAATATAACAGTCTACGTGGACAGTTTTCGCTCATTCATAATATCACAGTGCAGAGGACCACAATTCAGCAAATGCTGCTGCGCATACAACAATAAATCATTGCCTCGTTGAAAACTCTTACAAACCTCCGATGCAGTGTTTCAGTCTCCCTCTCAATCAACGATCGAAACAACTACACTGCACTTTCACTTCCCCTTCTCTCCCCCCTCCCCCTCAGATAGCCAAAATTAAATCATAAAACAGAATAAAAACATTGAATAAAATAACAAATAGTAATTCGGTAACAATCCTATACAATTCATTGGGGCAACGATTTACAAATGCAACTCGAAAAGAGCACATGCATTCGGATTAATTACAGCAATAAATCGAGAGATGTTTTTCGAGGAATCCATAAATAAAGTGCATAAAACATTCACAAAGGCACATTAAGCGTTATATGAAAAGCCTCAATTCTGCAGCATTGATGTCGAGCTGAAAAGTTTCTACATAGGTGGCCAGTGACCAATAAATTGGTGAGAGTGGACGAAGCACTTGGAACCCAGCACTATTTCATACAAATCATGTATAAAAAACAAAAGTGAAGCAAAATTAATCACAAACAGCTTCATGGTAGTCTTTAAATGTAATTCAAATTCGTTCATTACCATTTTTGGTTTGGAAATGAGATATCAAAAGGAGTCCGCCTTCTACGATCAATCATTGCATGATCAAGAATCCGAACTTTTCACCTGAAATTTTAGCCAAAATTTATTTGTAAGGAGCTTCGAATGCACCACAAAGCCGATTTTGCACTGCGGCTACGGCTTCGACCACCAATCCGCCACGTACTTAAATACCATCGACATAGGCCCGTGAATCTAGGTCTTGGGTTGTCATCAAAAACTAATTAAATATGCTTGCATCGTTTCCGGTTTTCACCAAAACCAAACTGTTAAATTTCAAGAGTGCACCCCCTTGCTAAGAAGTGAAACCCGAGGTAAAGTGCGTTTCCTAATGTGGAACCCAACGGTTACTCCATTATTTCCTTCTCCTTTTCCTCCTACTTTCACCTAACAATTCAACTCGTGTTGCCTTGGAAATATCATTATGCAAATTTTCAAAATAAGGGTGCTTTTAATGCAGTCGAATGGCCGCACCGAAGCATGCCGATCACCTAAGTTGAAGCCAAAAGCTATTTCACGCTTCATTCCTCATCCTAAACATAAAGAATAGTTGCCAGTTATGAATGGTCATACAATCAGTGAGAAGATTCAGTAGCACATTGAAAAATCAATAACAGCAATAACATGAAGTTATTTGTTCGCTATTCATATTTTCTTACCAAAATCGCTATAAGCTAAAGTCCCATGTTTTTAGAGCTTAAATAACCGTTCCCTTAAGAAGACTTGAAATCGTCTTAAAAGTTCCCCTAATGACGGCATCCCAAGATAAAGTGATGGAATACCCGCTGAGCATTTAACATAATGAGGTAATCAGATGCGACCTTGTTCACGGTCATCTGATGCGAGTACGACTTCAAAAAATTTTTCTCCTAATCACTTAGCCAAACGAACTGCCGTCAAAATAGCCGATTAACGCTTCCTTTATGGCATCGTCATGTAGAAATTGCTCGCTTCTCAAAAAAAGTTGGGAAATTTGCCGCAATATTTCAATGGGTATATCTACCTCAACCAATATATACATAACAATTGTTCATCGTAATATCCGACTAGAAAAATTTTTTAGAAATGAAACATTCAATGTGGCTAGGTAGCAGCTTCTCCCGTTGCTGTGAGAGTACAATTAAATAAAGATAAGAAACGAATTCGACCATTTACTAGGCTATCTTGATTCGCCCATTCCCAAAACCATCAAAAACGAAGAGCAATTTTTTAAAAGTCGAAAAGTATAAAGAGCAAATTTGAAAATTAATAAATTCAAAACAAAAATTAGCGTATCAATGTGAGAAAAACAACAACTCAAAATCACACAACATCATTAAGAGCTCACATGATTGGAAAATGAACATATCAAGGAACATAACCTAAAAACAAACACAGCAATAGTTCTGCAAAGGAAAAGAAAGAGTTTAACAAGTAACATAACGGAGAAAGCGTTGATCAAGCACCCATCTAAACCACAATACTTAACGCCACGTTTATTTCCTCGATAATGATAGTAGCTTAAATTCATCATATATCAATAACAATTAGATGAATAAATATTTTTGGATAGAGGGCGCTTGAAACAACAATATTTTCGATAATAGTGGAAAAAAGGAAAACTACTAAAGCTGACTGAATAACGTGAAAGGAGATGCTGAATCACACGGGATGCAATCATTTATCGTCGTAATGTGTACTACTCTCATATTTGCTACTGTACTATGAACACACTTGGGAAAAATTATACGTCCACTTACAAGGTGGGCAAAATATCTGGCAAATCGTATGTGAGCTACCATAAATAAAAAAGGTTGATATTTTTTGTTCCCGTAGTCATTACAGACAAATAAATAAAACGCCACTGTGATGCCTAGAATATCATTTTAGAACTAATAATCATTAATAAATGTCAGATGCAGAATAAAAGTCAGATGCAGAATAGAAGGTTAATTCAGGTGTTTCGTTTATCATGAATTAGCATATACTTGAATTCATAGGCAGTATAACAAATATGAGAGGGGATGCCCAAAAGTATTAGCGGTGAAAAAAACGGGTGAGCACAATCCTCATTCATACAAAGAAACCTGCATTACCTTGCGCTGCCGATGACATCGCATTTGGCACACTTGCCATCCTGCATTGTGGCAACGATTGCATTGCTACGCGATAAAAACGTTGATCAGAACGATTCTGGGTGCGTTGTAGTGTTGTCATTGGCCTAGAAAAACACATCTTCATAAAAAAAAACCTTGCCAATAAACGTAGTGAATTTTTACATCCCCAAGTCTTTCTAATAAGATCACTTAAAACTTACCCAATAACAATAACACTACCAATCTTATCAATAAAGATAATAAATTTGACGGAATTTTCTTTGATATTGAAGAAGAAAATGCATCTTTTCATATACAGCTCCGGAAGTTTGACTTTTTGCGGTGTCCAGGTATATCAGAAGGTGGCTCTATTTTAATCCAAAGAGATATTAGAACAGGCGCGCTCTTTTCATTTCCAGAGACTGTAAAGGTGGTGCTTCACTTATTATACGTATAAATGGAAATGCGCATAACAATCGGCGATAGGCACGACCAGACGGTAGAAAACTGGAAACGGCAAAGCACTGAAGACGAAGTAGAAGTTGAGAACCATCTATGGTCGTCCCAAAAACCTAATAAAACTCATTGTTATAATCCTGAAGTGAGTGTTATTCAAGAACGAACACAATTTTTCATGAGCTCTCCAAACATGAGGAATCCCCAACTCAAAGTAAAATAACAGGTGAAAGCGAGAAAGGGTTGCAAATTTAGCCAGTAAAGGGCCTTAAAACGGAAGTGCACCTAGGCCACACTTT
Organism: Baylisascaris schroederi; assembly: GCA_006503575.1. Taxonomy (NCBI): domain Eukaryota; kingdom Metazoa; phylum Nematoda; class Chromadorea; order Rhabditida; family Ascarididae; genus Baylisascaris; species Baylisascaris schroederi. Next base: position 160,383 of record QEWY01000235.1, on the reverse strand, counting down.
TTTGAAATCTGAATGCTGTTAAACAACAACAACTCACTAATCAGGTAGAAAAAATAACAGAAAGAAAAAAAAGGAAATACCTGCTGAATGCATCCCGTATCCTTTGTGCTTCTTCAGCAATCAACCCGTAGCTAAGTAAATCGATATGACTCAGTCGCATCAATTCGGTAACCGTCTGCACACCTGCCACATGCAGCTTAGGTGCGCAATGACCTAAGGCAATCCGCTTAAGAAAATCATCAAGTGGAAGAGGTGGTGGATTTGATGTTGGTGGTGAAGGGATCACTCCTGGTGTCGATTGTCGGGGGATCGTTCCTGTTACTCTGAGTGATGCATACGGCGCTCTGGAACAAAACACGCCTATTATTAACAAATAAAATCGTGGCCACATAAAGTTAAAGAAGTCGAACGGCATCCGTCGAACCGGAAAGTTAATATCACAATTCTCTGATAAGATAATTGTATATTTCTCCTAAGACCTCTCAGTGAAATATTTCAATCCTCACTTATAAACAAAAAGGATACAGAAGTTAAGAACTTATAAGGAAATGAAATTGGTGCTTTTTTGAGAAAACAGGACAATTTTAATCTGAATACTCCGGCGTTTAACCTCTCCTTGCTTCGGATCGTTATCTGTTTCGCTTTTTGCTAGCACACCTGCAGGCTACCTTTGTCGTCACTTAAGTATGCTTTTCTCACTTTTTTTGCTTCCTGACCGCAACACTGTTGTCAATATCTTATAACAATTAATATATATGTAAAAGAAAAAGAGATGAAATCTCACTGTTGTTATGCCTGAACATCCCCATTTTCGCCTCGAGGCCTTAATGCCTCAACAAACCCGAAATTTATAGGCCTGGAGACTATATCTAGAGGTTCATAATCGGTCGCTACGAAATACCTGATGAGGCCACAGGGCTACGGAAATACGGAAACCTGTGAGGCAAGCCTGAAAGCATAACAGTGAGAGAATTTCACGCCTGTTCTGTCTACCTAAGAGTATCTTGCACAATAAATCTCCTTTTTGCGCTTTACCTCTGTTGCCTCGCTCTTCCTCCTAAACCATCAAAAATTCCAGATTCCTTTTAAATCCATAAAAAACTTCTCAATCCTCTCTTGAGAAGCCGATCGTCAGGCAAAAACACCAAAGCAAAGAACCCACCTCAAAACGAAAGATCAAGGTGCAAATTTACTTACGTTAATGATCCACTGAGTGTTTCTTCATTTGATCCTTCGACGTATATGAGTTCTGGTTGTTTCACGTATTCCTCCAGCGTTTGCAGGACCTGCGCAAACGTCGGTCGTTTATGTCTATCAATATGCCAACATCGCATCATCAGATCATGTAATGATTGAGGTGTATCCATCGGTGCCGGTAGACGATAACCAAGCGTTATTTCGCTTATCACCTTCTGATTCGTCCACTCCCAATAGGGACGCTCACCGAAAGAGCACACCTCAAAATTAGTCAATTAATCACTCGCTGCCACTCATTCAAACAGCAGCTTTTAAATCCGCTGACAGGTCATAGAAATAAAAAACAAAAATCGATGGAGAAAAACAACAACCAAACAACTAATCGCGCAAAGGTTCAAGACGTTCCTATTAACACTTTTAGAAACCCTTTCTTAATTTTTCTTTATAGCTAAAAAATTTGCATAATAGCAATACCTCCCACATAACGACTCCGAAACTCCAAACATCTGAAGCGGCGGTAAACTTGCGATGTGTTATAGCCTCAGGAGCTGTCCATCGAACCGGAATCTTGCCTCCATTCGTTGTATACTCTTGCTCCACTGAACCTTCTAGACCACGACTTAAGCCAAAATCAGCGATTTTGCAACATAATTTTGAATCGACGAGAACGTTTCGAGCTGCTAGATCCTAAAAACTTTTTTAAATCATGCAGCTGACACAAATAAAGACTATATTCACAGACGGAACCTGAACTAAATCTTTAAATTTCAATCAAACGTCATCAGCATATGCCAAAATTCCACCACAAAATTATGGTCAAGGTGGATTCCTTTAGCGGATATTCTTTCCTCTAGCACTGCATTTGAATGAATTAAAACATATAAGCCAAAGATCGCTCATTTTCTTTCGAACAGATATGCAGGGATGCAGACAACACAAAGGCAATTCACAGACTCAAGACTCATTCTAAGCAACTCGTTTAATCCACTAATGAGGTGATCGGCAAAACGGCTAACTGCCCATAAAAGAGTTCATACTAAAAATCCCAAATAATCGCAACCTCAATCACACTAATAGAGAGGCAAACAACTGCTGGTTATATACACCTTTACTTCACCGCATATACACAAATTTGTGCTAACCTCAAAAAAAGAAGCTCCAGCGCCTCTTTTCCACCCTTCTCGGATAAGACAATTATTCTAATCTCAAATCTCCAACAATCTTAACGTACAGTATTAGGTCAATAAGGGAAATGCCAGAAACTAACGAACCCTGTGGACGAATCCCTTTTCGGTGAGATACTTCATACCTGCCGCGATACCTCTCAGCATATCAACGATCTGTGTTACTCTTAGAAGACCATCGTCATGTTTCCGAAGGAACTGATCCAATGAACCGTTCTCCATAAATTCCGTTATTATCATGACCTTAAAAAATAGAACTGGTGTGCTGCATAATTTATGGTAACAACAATTCAATCAGATATACCGGAAAAGTGCAAAAATACAATTTAAACGTGGATTGTTTAAGCACGCAGAACTTTCAATAAGCATAAAAATGAGTTATAGGCACAGTATCGAAAAAGTTCTTCGGTCTTCCCATTCAGAAAAACAAACTCTCTCTCAGGATCACCTATACGATATATGGCCCCATCTGTTTTTGTAAAGATGGAAGATAGAAAAGATCGCAAAAAACGATTATATAAAGAAGAAAAAAATCGCAAAAAACGATTATATAAACATCTGAAACAACAATATCTCATTTTGGTACCTTCGGGGAAAGGAAGGTCAGAAAAAAGGAGCATACAAGACAAGGAAATATTTCACTACAAAACTAACCAAAATCTATCACTTCACAAGCAGCCAAAAAAAAAAAAACAACGTGCCCAGAAATGGGTACTCAGAAAACACCTACTCTGATAGCACATCCAGGAATAAAAATTCCCATAAAGCTCAAAATTGAGCAGCTCCTACGGCCACACCATAGAAAGATATCAGATTCCATGTAAGTTTCTGAACCTTCATCCCGTCGAAAATAAAAGCGTACCGGTTCACTTTTAGTCACCACTCCAATTAGACGGATCACATTTTCATGCTCGAACTGTCCCATTATTGAAGCCTCCATCAAAAAATCACTCTTCGACTTCTCACTGCTTCCTGGCTTCAACGTTTTAATTGCTACCGTCTGCACCTGAATGCAAACACAAATGTTATCGGCCAATATTCAACATTCACTGGTCAATACTTTCTGTACCAATGAGCCAGTATTGGCCACTAAGCATTCGCTAGCCAATATCCGTTCACTGGAATTAAATCGTTCGCAAAAAAAAAAAACGAGAGTAAAGAAAGTTATGAGAACAAACAGTCGCAGCCTGTATGATCGCTTGGAAATTTTGAACAACGTAACTACATCAGTTACAAGCTTGTAATATTTTCTAAATCAAGGAAATTAAAATTACTAAACTTCAGCTAGGCTGTTAATCAACAACAACAGATATCACTCAAAAATCACCGTAAGATGCACGGTTGTCAACCTTTCTCGATAGTCACCTCCTCACCTCCTTTCAAAACGAATCAGTTCTTTCATAAAATGTCTCGAATCTTCAAGCTCCACTTAAGTTTACTGTTTATATGACGGCGCTTTGAAAGCTCACCTGATTCATATCGAAAGTTCCAGCTCTTGGAGTGGATTGTAGTACGCCTTTACAGACCTCGCCAAATTCTCCACTTCCAATTACTTCCGTAATTCGAATCAATGCCGGGTCAACATTATTCGCAAACTCCGAAAGCGCCTTCAAAATTAACTTATTAGAAAATCCATGATACCTGACAAATCAACTTCACTTACATGAAAGGTTCATGCAGTGCTATTCGAAACTTAAAGACCATAGGAATTTTCTACTAAAATATTCATTAATATACAATTGTTTATTTAAAATACGCAAAAACACTACATAAAATGTGCCAGTGCTCAGTTGGAATACAAATCACGAATCGTTCCCTTTCTAAACCTCTTGTCCCCCTCCCCCCGAAAAAAAGCTTATCTGAAGGCCTCCAAGAAATTATAGCAAGCCGACGGATAAAAGCACCAGTTTCAAATGGCTGCTAATATAGAACAAAACAATCCAAACAAACGAGTTCGAAAAACAAGAAAAAAGAGGACGCGAAGCTTTAACTAAGAAGTAACCTGGTTTGGATCTTCATATGCCGTAGGGTCAACGTAAGGCTTAAAGCGAGTATTGCCATAGCAAGCAGATGATTGCTGACTTCCATATGAAATCAAAGGCGCACCCACTGAAATGTTGTTTAATCACGCTTACATAAGTTCACATATAACAAAAACGTAAAATCTTGCTAAAACTTTTGGCTGCCATGCACCATACCTCACTCAATCGTCTAACCTTCCTAACACACTTTAGAAAATATTTTTGTCAGATTGTGTGAGGTCGAAGCTTCCTTCAAACGGCCTCATAGATGAATTCAACCTGGGCCAACGTCTCTTTAAAACGAACTCATCAATGAATTTAATCTAGATTGATGGTTCTTAAAAACGGACTCATAGATGAACCCAACCTATTTCTCCATCCTCCAATGTTCAAACTAAAGTTTCCCTCTCAAAATTTCCGAAATCTTCGTGCTTACTCTACTCCTCTGCCAATTTTCCACTTTTTATGCACCCGCCTCCACCCTTCCATGCAGAAAAATTTTGAAACGGCAGGCTGTACAAAATTCCAGGCGAAACTTTTGTACCATTTAGTCATTTCAAGAAAAAAACATGTGCTAAAAGGTTATAAAATAAGTAGAAGAGAAGTACAACTTCCCTTTCGCACATAGAAAGACCTTGTACCATCTTTTTCATACATTTAATGACGCTCAGCAAACTTTCTGCTTCTATCCACATACTTTAGTCACCATTTCCTTCCCTCTTGTCCCCGTCGTTGCATCCTTTTTCCAGCGACTTGGGCCCTTTCTGAGAATCCAACCATACTGTCCAGTCACACTTCATTCCCACCTTCACCTCTCTTCCCATCCCCCTCCCAGATGGAAAGGTGAGGAGAGGGACAGACCAAACTCTGCTAGGAATGGAATTTTCAGCTGAAATTTTTTCGCCTATGAACACTTAACTCCTGGATAAAGGGAATAGATTTTCTTACATATTCCATTCACAGAATGGGAATGCAGCACCCCTCAAAACAGTCCTCCACTACGTTGATAACATCCAACGAACCATTTCAAGGGTTAGCCAATAGTTAAGTATGAAAGAAATGGTTAAAAACCCCAAAAGAAATGAAAGCAAAACTCACCCATCCGAGTCTTTACAGAGGATCATAATAGCTCAAAATTAAATGCAGAATGCAAAAAGATGTTGAAATAGGCCACAGGAAAGAAACAGATCAGCCATTTACAAACATGCTAAGAGGAACAAACATCGGCCAAACAAACATCGATGGTTACATTGCGCTCAGTTCCATCAAGGAACCGGAAACCGGGAACACGCGTATCGTTGCACTTCAAACAAGCAATCAAGCCGCAAGGCAATTTCGGCAGAAACAGTCCTGCTCCCTCCCACCTCGTTCTGCATCGATTCCAACTCAACCTCGATCAACCTTGAACACGATCCCCTTCTCCTTCTTATAATATTCAGAAAAAAACATCCTCAAAGACCTGTGCCACAAATGAAGTTCTTCGCAAAAAACGTTGCCGCCATCAAGCTATGGCAATATCCAAACTCATAAGCACGCAAATCAAGAATAACAGAATAGAAGCAGAAAAGCTCACATTTTCCATGGAATAGATTGTGCATGAGACCTTGTTGTGGAGGTGTGTTGTAATCGGGCGTTAGCGTACCTGAAACAACAAGATAGCTGCGGTGCGCAAATTACTTACTCCCAACTATCTATAGGTGTCGGAAAGTTTATAGCCATAAAATTTCATTGCGCTGACTTCTCAAATCTCATTAACAATCCAGTGTAGATGTTTTCGAAAAAAAATCTTTGTCACAAAAAGCCTCGCCAGAAAATGTTTCAAATTATTTCAGGTCAAAATTTGCATGTCAGGTCATCTTCTCTACATGGAATCTCGAGAAAAAATTTCAGCAATCAAAAGACTAAAATGACCTTCAGAGCCATTTCTAAAATGACCTACTGTCCGCTTCTCATAACTGAAACCAAAAAAGCTGTACGCAAAAAAGAATTTCCTGAAACTATCTCTCAATAATCCCAGCATATTTACTGTTTCGATTGGGTAATATCAAAATGAAGTAAAAATCTGATATGGAAGGTTTTTCACCAATCGTTTTTCACAATGAAATCTATTGTTATTCCTTCAGTAGATATTCTAGCGAGAAGCAATTCCGATCAAAACTTTTAGAAGAATTACCCATAAAAATTACCCGAAATTTATTGCATTCAAGCAAAGAAATGAATGTCACGAATATGAGAAAGCAAAGAGTAATGGATGGAATAAATTTCATGCAGCAATAATTAATTTTTCAATTGCTATCTAGTAACGTACTAGCGAAACCGCAAAAAAAAAAATAAAAAGTTAGCAAAAATACACTTCAAAGACAACTAAAGTTACTAGAATCAATTTGTACGGAGTCAAATTGTTTCGATTACTTCCACCTTATCCTCAATCCTTTTTTGATTACTCCTACTTCTTCATCATAAGTCATTCTAAATGATAAAAAAAAACTGATGAAAGAAAAAGCAGAAAACAGTCATTGAAAGCAGTAGTCTAATAGAATATAATAGAAAAAGAAAAGCAAAGCGAAAGCACCGCAAACGCCATCACAAAAGCGTAAAGCAAAAAAATTCGAAACAATATCGCCAACCACAACAAACTCTCTAGGGAAAATACAAAAATTAGCGTACCATATGAATAAGAATACCGTCGAACTGCAGAAGAATGAAAAAGTGGTCAATTCTTTAAAAGCTTAAAATTGTAGGAGTGAGCGGATAGTTCATGCACACACGCATACATTTTTGGGGGAATATAGCAATCCACCTTCCACAATATTTACCTCGATGTACCACTTACGTTGGTACCCATGGCAAAGGATTTTAGGAATGCAATATTATTAGCGAGCAGAAAAATGACTGAAAAAGAACCCCACTTATATAGATGAAGGTGTTTCAAAATTTTAAACTTCCTTCTTCCTCGCTTCCCCTCTCACAAAAAATTTTCAGCTCTTAAGCCATGGAAAAATATACACCTTGTTGAAAAACTTAAGCAACAAACTATGGAAAATTCTCATATTATAAAAAAGTGTCTAAAACCACCATCATCGAGTATAGTATCGAGGATTTCTCGATGTCGAGCTGCTTTGAGACATAAGAAATGTTTCTCTTTTTTTAAGCTGGAAGTTTAAAATATGAATATTTATGATCCGAAAAGCAGTCAAATCTTCAGATTTGAACATTACAACAATACATACATGAGAGCTTTACATTTACCAACATTCTCTAATCCCTTCCCCTTCTTTTTGACTTATAAAAAACCTCTGAACAGCAGCTCACCATTTTTATAGGGATCCAATCCATCGCAATCGCTGAAGTGTTTCCTGTTACCTTTCGCCCTTCGGGAACAGACCAACAACGTGAAGACGATCACCAGAAGTAGGACACATATCAGCAAAATCCATACCCATAGTGGTGGCCCCGACATTGCCCAATGATCTTCTCTAAAACATTCAGGGAGATATTTCAGTTAAGAGACGATGAAATCAAAAACAAAACAAAGGCCGGACTAAGTAAGTGGCTAAATGCAGGTGCACAATCCTCCAAACTGTGCAAACACATCATGAATCCCCATCTCTGCACTTCTGCCCTCGAACAACGTTCGTAAATGACGTTTCAAAAGCTTCAAAAAATTTGAGAAAATTTATTGTCGCGTTTATTTTAGAACTTATATTTTGCATTCTAAATGGTACTTAGATTTATAGACAACGAAGAAGATCTCCTCGTGCGTCAACTTTTCTTTAAAGAATTTTTAGAATACGCTCCAAACCGCAAAGATTAAAAAGCCTACCTGGATCCTCCTTCGTGCGTCACGTAGCCACCATCACCACCAGAGTTCGGAGGTAGAAACTGCCCTCTACCTGGTTGATACCAAAGCGGTTCACTCCACATTCCCCAACCATAATCAGTTAACGCACGAACCTGTAACGCGTTAAATCATTCAGAATCACGGTTCAGAACAAAGATAAAACAAGCAGACGCGAAAGGAACAATATTAAGAACTCATTAATACTTCCCAGAAATCACAACGTATATAAGCAATCAGCTTGAACGTCACCTAAAGAACCAATATAGTACTTAAGACGACTTAAACTGCAGCTCCGTATCTACACCAACGTTCAATTTCTCCCCCAAACTCAGAACATCCCTCACGACAGGAACTCCTTTTCCATACTTTCTAATCTTACTCCGCCTAAACTTCCTAGCTTATGTATTCTTTTTCACCATTACGCCTTACTTCTATTCATAAGTGACTAACCACTTTCACTTATTGCAGCACTATAATTTCAACCCACATCCCTTCGAATTAGTCATATATGACTGCTCCCTGATAGGGCTAGCGTTTTTGAGATATCTCTAGAAGACGAAAGAGAAAAAGGAGAGAGAAGAAAAAAGGAGATTATGATGTCTATGCGATAACCTCATTATGTAGTCAATGCTTATGAAAATGCATTAAAAGCTCTATCAAATTCAAAGATGACTAAACAAAAAAAAAACGCAATCTGTTCTGTTCATTCCATATTAACCTTGAAAGAATAAGGAAACATCGAGTTGAGGTTATCAAATGTATAGTACGTATGAGGCGTTTCCATCACAGAAACTGAACCATTGTGCCTCGATTCGATCTGCAATACAGCAAGGTTAAATGCTGCTTACTCATTCTCTCAACACAGGTAAATTCTAATTCTGCAGATGATAAGATAAATTCTGATTCTGCTGATGATAACGCAGCTGAAAAGGGAAGGATAATAAAAATTGCTTTCCACATGCACCCCAAGACAGCCTTATTTTTTTAAACATGCTATTATAATACCAAATCGTAATTCGCTGTCCGTTAACCAAAGACAGCCTTTCTTTCTTTTGGTGTGAAAAGACAAATCGTTGCACGAACAAATCGCACTTCTAAATAACGTCCTACTTGTAGCCCTTTCCAAAGGACGTTTCAATCACCAATGGCAATTCTCTCAAGACTTTCATAACAATGGCAAATTTTCTTCATGACATCCAAAAGCACTCACTATAAGTGCTCCAACCTGTCACAAAACATCGGGTTGCCGAATATACTTTCTTCCACTTCATCCCCAACCTCCTAATCCCAAAGTAAATCTATACTATGGAACCGAAACTATTCCGAGAAAAAAAAATTTTAGGAAAAAGGTAGCAATGCATGTAGCAAACAGACAGAAAAATATTCGAATAAAAGTTCCAAACAATTATAAGCAATTCTACCTCATAGATAGGTTGCTTTGAAGGCTGCGTCGCGATACCGATGGTTGTTGGAGGATTCCACGCCAGTGTCACACCATTCTCCTGCACACCCTCTACTCTCAGGTCGACGACCACTACAGGACTCAGCGATCTAAATACCACGACATTCGTTAACGTTCATCAACTTATTAAATCGAAAATGAACTGAAGCTTAGTCGGCCAAATCCAATTATAAGCGAAAAATCACCCAAAAACGCATCTTAAAAATTTACTCCCCTTCATAAACAAGCACTAGCAGTATTTTGCCGCGAAAAAAAAACGAATCTATGGTCTTCGTTTCCTGACAGAAAGCAATACCTGACTGAGGTATCACAAAATTGTTCTGATGTAATCTACCCTTGCCAAGCTCAAGAACAAAGAAACATAAGGAACACTTCTCATTTTTAGATATGAAAATGAGGTGTAAACATTGTGCAAAAGTGTAACATGATGCAAACAACTCGCCTTGTGGTAAACTCGATCAGTGCGTATTGACTCAGTTCGGGTACCAATTTCGATACGTTATTCTCGGCGAATACCATCACCGTATAGGTAGTGCCCGCTTGAAGATCCGTCAATTCCAGTTGGCGCCTGCTGAACGTCTGTTCCGATGGAATGGAATGTACTGTCGACGGGCATGTTGAACATTGATAACGGTACCATAACTCCTGAAATGAATGCATTTTGTCATAATATCATCGAAATAAAACAAGTTGAATCGGCAACAGAGAAAAATAAATACTACATGATTACCGCAATACCAATCAGCAATCTAGCATTAGCACTTAAATAAAGAAAGATGCATTTTTGGCGCATGAAGAGAACAAAGGACCCTTAGCCAAAAACAAATTCCCCCTCAAGACCGTAACATAACTCTAGCATTCTGAAAAGCTATAAAGCACTCTGCATCAAAAATTAATTATACAACAGCAACAAACCTTTCACAAATGATGTCGCTAAATAAATGCAAATGTAACTTGAAATAAAAACAGAAATCAATATGTTACTAGACAAACATAAATATTCAATAAATTCAAAGTTTCCAACCTTACGACCACCAAGCATCAATGGTTCATCCCATTCGAGCATAACCGATGTCGCATCGATCCTTACTGCTGTTAGCCGTGATGGTTTCGATGGTGGCTCTAGAAATAACAAAGTGACAACATAAAATATGAAGTAAATACACAAACAACTATTAAAAATATGAAACAATGAGAAGTAAATAACTTATGAAGCAACAAAGAAAATTCATTCATATTGCCCATGCAACATACACCCTACACCTGCATTTATAATGTTATCTGCATCCTATACCTGCATTTACAACGTTACCTGCACTTTAAAACTGCATTTATAACTGTCGTAGAGACGCCATCAACGTCTGCGAGGTGATAAAAAAGCCACATCCTCAAAACGATAGACTCAACTTATATTAATCTCCTTTTATTATCCTAAACGCATCAATTCATGTGAAACATCCGTTCCACTGTAATCAACATCAATAAAATATAAATCAAATACATATTCATGTGGAATCAATTACCACCTCTTGCTATACTAAACAACCGATGCCTTTCTTCAACAATATAAACAGTTCGATCCCTCTCACCTACTAATATTATCTATATAATAAGACCGGAAACATGCATGAAACGAACGAGTGCATGGATGTTCAGCAGTTTCTCCATCGGCTCTATAATAACTGGAATCGCATTGGCATTCCGTACTGGCAATAGAAGTCGACGCACTATGAGCTGGACATGGCCGACACTCATCCTCTTCAACATTCGCCTTGTAAGTGCCAATTGCACAAGCTGTAAATTATACTCGTCAATTTCACTGAAAAAAAAAAGGCAAAAAAACTCAGTGGGATCGAAGTATTTGGATTTTTGTGAGATAATCGCCACAAAAAAATTCATCAATAAGCAAAAATTAAAGACTCGTAGAAGGCGTTGCGATATCCCCCTCCCACCACAAGACAGTAGGATTCAAAAGATATGTGCACTATACATTGGCGCCACGATATGCAATTCAGACAAATGTTCTTGCGGCAATAAATCGTTCCGGGATATACCTGATGAAAACCTTTACGTATTACTTCAATTTCCACCATTCAATCGATAAGTTCTAACTTAAACGGCAATAAAATATCGCCTCTCATGCATACTTGAAGAGAGTTCCACTACTGCCAAAACTTCCGGCATTGTAAAAAAATTGTAAAAGCGAGTTTTGGCAAAACTAATGCTTGAGGATTACCGCCACCTTTGGCAATGTTTTCCTCATTATTCTCTGACAATACGCCATCCCATTGAAACAAGACCTCGCCAGCTATCTGGTTATTATTTAAGTAATATTTTAGTATGAGATGAATGATATGTAAATTCATTACTTGCTTATCTTCCGAATGGCAAAAAACATCATTATTACTGAATCATTGCGCCTTCACACCCCTTAACAACTGCTTCATTTAACCCTCTCCCTTCAACTAAAAAAAATATGAACGAATGAAGAAATCCCTCATAACTGAAATGGCTTTTCTGGAACGAATAACACAACACTCTGCATTTTGAGAGATGATGCGTTCCACGATGTAACGCGACACATTTAAGTGTCCCTTATTTAGTGAGATTGCCCTAAAGCGTGACAACGATCTTATCAGTGCTGCATGTCTCGGCTGGTGTCATTCAATGAATGACCACGCAGAGTGCTTATTAGATCACTAGTTCCAATATTATTGATTAAACGTTTCCCTGCCACTATTAACTGACAGAAAAGGTGGGGGAGTATCCCATTTAATTAATACTCAACTCCAAGCCTACAAAGTTAATCCTTCAATGCTTAAATCCGCATAACTGAAGCAAATAAAACACATATCACCACCCATGAAGAGACCCGATAAAAAATTTCATTTCAACAACACCTTTATAAGATTTCACATCCTACACGGCGGCGCCAACCATAACATTTAAGGTTGTGTGCGTCCTGTTTCAGAAATACTTCACTTACTTGAACGACTACTTCCAATCATTAAATTCATGGACAGTGGAAAGGGTCATAAAGAACCCTCCCATATAAGGTGATGGCAAAAATTTGCCATGCTCATATAACCACCTCCTATCGATGACCTAATCTTCCTAGTAGAAACAAATGCCTCACTTAGATGAATCATTGGTTGGAGACCGTAACCAAATGAATAATGGAGTAGGTACTGCAGCCAAATAAATCATCAAGTGAATACTGTAAGTAAACGAATCATCAGTAAGCACTATAGCCAAGGCTTGTCTTGACACTTTTCTTACAAACAAACAGCATTTCAACGACTTCACATACGACCTCGGCGTAGGCATGATTGATGTCTATTACGAAATCAAAGCATTATAGCCTCATACGGCGCTTAGCCGACTTTGTGTTTCAAAGTGCCATACTAGTGCCACCTATATGAAAGCAATAAAAATCAATCAACCTCAATTCCAGCACAACTTTGTTCCTCTTCCAATAAAGAAATGACTCATAAATTGTTATTTAACTTTCATCTTACCTTGCCTTGCTTCATTTCAACAAGCAAATCCCTCCTTTATTTTTTCAATATTTCTGAATTTCCCTAAAACCAATATGCACGTTCAGCTCAATGAATTTAACTCAACCATCATAAAAATACATAAGCCCCTGCTAAATTTTGAGATAAGCAGTAAAACTAGCTGAATTCCGCATTGCTTGATTTGATCGGAAATCTACATCTTTCATTGAAAACCACCCTCTTTCCACCCAGAAAATTTTTAATACTTCCAAACGAAATTTTGCTCAATGGGTGACACGAGTTTCCTTAATAGCAGACAATTAAAAAACTTTTCATTAAACAAAAACTTACAATGTAAAGCAAAAATCAGAGCCGATTGTTTCTAGAAAGTAATATTACCTTTTAATAGCATTAAGGAACGCCCTTCACCACTATTATTCCATTAAACTGCCCATCATTCAACAAATTTAATATTGTTATGTAAAATCAGTCTTTTTGTGAAATTAATGGTCATTTCATTCAAAGAGACACAAATAATATGTTGTTTTTGGAATTCTAGGAGAAAAAGTAACATTTTCAAAAAAACTTGGAATGTGGAGCGAAAAAAACTTTTTTGCTTTGAAGCTTTCTTTTCAATTTTTCAAAAAAAGAAGACAATTCTATAGATACATATCAAAACCACTGAAAACACCATGAGACGAATTACTTTTCAATGCAAAAAACCAGTAAACGAACAAAAAAAAAACGCAAATGTAAAGCACTTCATATTTTCAGTCAGCACGTTTCTCTACTTCAATCATATCCTATTCGTTCCTCAATCGAGAAGAACCTTTTTCATCCGTCGCTATTCAAATATCAAATCAAATACACTCATTAACGGGTGCTGTCGGCAAAATCACCAAATATATATCGGGCATCTCATGGGTGCAAAATTTTGATTAAAGGAGATCTTCTAAAAAAGAAAGGGAGGGAAAATTTTCGGAGGTCACTAAGGACATCGAGCAATTCGCCAACAATAGCAACGAAGCGATCTGCATAGTGCGGGAAAGCCGATTAGTGGATAACATATGCATAGAGCGATCGCAGGTTAAAAGATACCGCCGACGTGAACCACAAACACTAAGAAAACATTTTGGATGCTAAATCATCAACGAGGCACCAAATCATGGGTCAACCGAAATATCTGTCTCGAATTAAGTATCAACTATCACACTCATTTCCTTCTATGTTCAATACTTAAATTTAAAAAATCATCTTTTATTCTTTTTTCATCTCTCTTATTGAAATAGTTATAGATCAGCAATATTTCTGACAGTTTTGAGTTTGTAAATTTAAAAATCAAATGAACAGCAACTTCCAAACAGATACTCAAATTTCTTCATATATATATATATACATGTTCCTTGCAAAAGAAAACAAATGACCCTGCCCATCTGAGGGCAATTTTATTTTTTCTTTTCAAACAAAACGTTAATAAAACGTTTATCGATCCATAGAGGAATCGCGATATACGGGAAAAGTTTCGCTATAATTGCAAAAAACATCCATCACTGAGCCATAAAAACGTGCATTTTCCCTCATGTAGACGTCTTGCATGTTCTTTGAAGTCACTTCAATTAGTTCTCTTTCGTATTTTGCTTGCTCGAAGCATCCTCTAAGCCTTATCATCAAAAATAACACAAACTGAAACCACTTCTCCAAGCGTCATGCATAACGAATATGTATTCTCTGCACTATTTTCGTAATGAAAAACATAGATTTAATAGCAGCCATAGTAGCAGCCATGTTAATATCTGCATGCTTTTCTCTGTGCTCATTCAAAACTTCTTTCATTCACGAACTTAGAACAGGTGAACACTGCTTGCCCTCAATTATGAATTCTTAAAATAACTTGAACCAGAAAAAGAATTCGAGTACATTCTCCGCCTCTAAAAAAAAAATTCCCAAACGAATTTAGCGATTAATATCAACAACCAGACGAGGATCTCGACAATGCGTCTTCATTTTTTCATGGATAATCCAGCATCTTCTTATATATACGATGAATAATGAGGTAAAAAAATAACAAACGCAAGTGGATTATATGTACGATGAATAATGAGGCAAAAAAATAACAAACGCAAGTGGACTTACTTTCGAAGATTTTCTCATCAATTCCTTTGCACTATTTCCAAATGTCGTTTGATGCCTTGGCTTTATAATTCATCCCGAAAGAAAAATTATGAAGTCAAAAGATAAAATGTTTGTCCCAGATGAGTTTCGAACCTATCATTCGTGGATTTGCGAACAACTGCTTTAGCCATTAAGCAACTAGATATTAGCCTCAGTAGCCTTAGGTAAACCTCAAATCAAACCTCAAACCTTGACTAATTAAACGGGATTGGCCCATCAACTCCTCATTTAGAACCAATTTTGAAAAGTACTGCATTGAGAAATTAAAAGCAGCTTGCCATTCAAATCGAAATGAGCATCAACCCTTGCCTACTAAACATCCGATGATCACCTAAATATAGGTTAGCTCTGGTGTTCATTTAAAAACATTTAATCCTGTCATATAAATACACAAAAAAATTAGTAAATACTTGCGAAAGAGTAGGGAATATTTCCTGGAATTTCGAATCACGCTCAGTTTTTGCATTCCTCTCATTTGCATATTAATAAAAACAACACAAATAATTTAACAATGTTATTAAACAGGTGTCATCACTCAGCAGCACTCATTCCTTCAAATTCAACGACTGGTTGAAGATGAAGATCACAGTTATTCATAACTAGCAACAAAACTTTCACATCTAAATAAACAATAACACTGATAACAGTTAATGCAATGCGAGATCTCATATATTCTGTTCTTTAACGTACTGGATATATACCTTAGCCTTCTTCACTGACCACCTCCCAGTATCAAATTCCTGCCTTACCAACAATCCCCAACAGCTAAACACCTTAAACGATCACTTCTAACGAAATGGTGATGATATTTCAGTTGTATATGTCGGCGATCCTCGACGCTGGGATCAGCAAATGCGACCGCATTTCGACAGGTGAGTAAGTCCAGCGGCTTACTTACCTGGCAGATCGCTTCGTTTTTTCTTTCTCAAACTTGAGCCAAAATAGGAAACACTCAGAGATAAGTCTACCAAATGCATTTTCTTTCTAACTTCCCCCTTGATCTCTCAATTAGCCTCTCGTACCAATAGTGCACAAAGATATTTCACCTAAACATCACCGTTGATGGTTACAGTCATCCTCCATTCATATTATTATTATCCAAGCAGAATCACATTCAAGAATTTTACGAAAGGCGGAAGAATTATACGGGCAAAAGGCGCGATAAATGAATAAAGGGTAACGGCGATGACACCGACAAACATTTTAGAAAGGCAATCGACCCTCGCACCTCTCAAGTAAATTTCATTATCGTTGTTCGCATATACTCTTTTATTGCTTCGTTCAGCATTCACCACAATGCCACACCATCCAATAACAATCCCTCATGTAATGCCTCATTATGAGCAATGAGCAAACAATCGAAATCATCGCCTTAGTAGTTAAATTGGAATATATTTTAGGTCTCCCAAAATGGAAGTTACTAAACCAAAATCACCAGTAATCCTTATCATATTACCACCACAAAAAATTAAAGCATAAATTTTAAAAAAATATGAGAAAAATAAAATCAAAAAGAGAAAAATAAATTAGAACTTTTGTTGCAGCTATAAATCAAACACCATAAATGTTAGTTTATTTTCTAGAACAACCACAATGCCGACCAAATAAAAAATGCTGCAATAACACAAGCATTCATTCAATAATTCCTTGTAAACTTATTAAAACTTTATATTTCTAATTTTTCGCAACTTATAAGCTTTTAGCACTCAAATTCTCCCCCCTTTTCTGTCGACTAACAAAATTAGCCGCTCAAAAAGGAAATTAAAATTACAAAATTAAAAAAAAATCCACATACCAGTATAAATTTCAATCGAATTTATCCCTTTCAAAAACCAATTATAAATCCCCTTTGTTAACTTTAAATTTCTCCTACAGAGTTTCATGTTCAATAAACGGCAAACTACTTTTTTCTCATTGTCACGGGCGCAAAAAAACCACAAAAAAAACACAACGGATAATCGAAAAAAAATCGAACGCGCTTTGGTGCCGTTCAGTGTGCTATCTCATCAACAAAAGTACCAATCACTTAGTGTAGCTCAATTCTATTGCGCATTTCCCATTCAACGATCCCTAATGTAGTATGATGCTATTTCTATATTTTTACCATTACTCGTTTTCAAACTTTCCCGCAGAATTTCTTTTTTTGTGAAAAAAAACAACTGTTAAACTGCTTTGAAAAGAAGTTTTGAGAAACTGGAAAAATTTTCAAAAATATGAAAACTTTGAAAATAAATATTTCAACTTGAAAAAAACCAGAAGCAAAGAAGCTGAAAACAAATTTTAATCAGAAATAGCAGTAAGAAATCTTCTTTCTAGTGAACATCTACTACTCGTAGAAGCTTCTGTTTGCACAAATACGCATTCCAAATCATCGAATAAAAATCATTGCTTGCTTACCCCTCCCCCACCCCTCTCTCTTAAAAACATTCAGAAAACAAGGTCTAAAAGCATGGCCACCCTTACCGCCTTTAGAAAAAAGAAAAACTAAAAAAAACGATTGTGAAAGTTCTAAAGTTCCAGAAATTAAACTTAGAAGAGCTCATTCATTACACTATACAAAATAAGCTCCTATTCAACTCCAACAAAGCAGAAGTTCCTATTCAACTCCGACAAAATACCTAAAAACCACAAAAACTTTTCAAAACGTTCCAACAATGAAAACATATTACAACGTGCATTGTGCATACACAGACTCTCCGCTGACTGTGTCCGAAGAACTTCAATCACAATACAGCATAAATACATCTCAAAACTAAGCACATCTCATGGTTTGAAACGCCTCTCAAGGCAAATTAAGGAATACGCGGTTAAAGGTCAACCCTCACTAAAGAAAATACATTGCACATTAAAAGGTCACGTACTTCTCCCAAGTCTTCATCTGCAAACTTCCTTGTCGAATTCTAAAAAACCAAAACCTCCATCCTATTACTTGATAATTGACCCACCTTTCAAAAATGAAAAAGAATTTTAAAAAAACAAAAAAATTAAAAAAATTCATGGTTTGATCAATATGGAGAAATTCTACCCACCTTTGAAAATCACCCACCACTCATAAAAATATTTTCTCATTTAAAATAGCAAAACAACGGTCCCCCTTAGAAACGTCGACAATCGGTTCAAAGAAATATGCGAAATGTGAGCTTTATCTGCGAAGATAATCTAAAAATTCTTCTGCTTTGCATCGACATTGCGCAAAAACATCGCTGAACGAGTTCTTCGAATTTCTGAACCACATGCTGGAATTCAGCATAAAAATAATAAGGAAAATTTAGTGGAAAATAACTGAAATAAAACAATTACCCTAAACTGATAAAAAACCGTTTATCAGAAAATATTAATGCAAACAGTGGCAGTATTTAATTTATAAACATAAAGGATATAACCTTTGTGTTCACGCTCCCTTCTCCCTCCCCCCCCCTCCCTTCCCCACTCCCACCAAAAAAAGGTGCACAACATTGCAAATTCTTAATAGCAAAGCAAAATTTTAAAGCTTCCATGATCCGCACAGGAAGTGTTTCAAGTTTGCTTCAAGCCTTAGGTGACCTAGATAAATCTACTTCAGACTAAAATCGGTACTCAAGGACAAAGAGATCCGCAGACGAAACACCCTCCTCATCCCCTCCTCAATCACTATTCTTTTATGTGCGCCAAAAAGGTGTGCTCTAAGAAGTTAATGCAAACAGTTTCATGTGGTACAAATAAAACAGCAGCATCTGTAGAGTCGCAATCAGAACATCAGTGCAAGCCATCGAAACACAAAAAAGAACGATAACGTTCATGTTGACATTAGAAAAACACTGTCACCTTATCTATCTTCACGGCTGCTCCTTGCCGCTTCATAAAAATACTCAAATAACCTAATGGATAATCACAAAGAGATCAAGATATGACTCGCTGGAGACGTTTAGGCCCTCAAAATTAAATTCCATCTTCCAATACTTCTTGTTGTACTACAGATATCATCCAAAAACGTTTACTTGCCGACTATACTTGACCGGAATAGGTCAACAAACTTGAGTGTGTAGAGCTACCACTCAGCATATTTTCAATTAAAGATAACCTATGAAATAAGCGACAGTTCAGGAGGCTAATTTTTAAAATCCAAATGCAGCTTGAATATTCAAATATATCAATGATGCTGCATCGTCAAATATTTCTACCACATTCAACTCGTATAGCACCTCAGAAGATGGTAACTCATCATATTATTCATCGTTTTCCTATTACCCCAAAAAATATGCCCCAATATTTGAATAGAAAGATTACCTCGTTCTCGAGATTTTCTTTTTGTGATTCGAAAGCACAACTAAAGAAGCATTAGGCATCAATGACTCTCTAATACCTCTTAAATCTTCGGCCGCCGATGCACTTATTCCCTCTTAATGTGATCGTATTTGTGCAAAAATCATCAAAAATAAACAAACGAAGTGAAAATTCCCTTCTCCGTATATAAATGAACCCTTTCGTTGATATTGCTATAGCGACAATAATTGCAAACCGAAAATTAAATTTCATCATGAAATTTTCTACTTCTAATCCCATAACAATTTTTTTCTTCAAAATTGCTAATTCCGTCACGCTTAGACATATTCCCCACCAAAGTGACTATAGCAAGTTCTTAAAGATACTAAAACTGATCAGAATTATTTGATCAAATTATATTAAACAATAATCATTAAAAAAATATTTCAAATGACAAAACAGCGACGTAGCACCTTGCGTGCAAAAATGCTCCATTTTCTTTATGTTTTTACATATTGTAATTAAGGTTTAATATAAATATTGCATGTAATTAAGATAATTAACACCACGTAGCACTATTCATTCCAAACATTAATGTGCTGTGTATGCTACTAATAATCTTCAAATCTTTAAAATCTCTCTGAGGTAGACGATGAACAGCAAGAGAAAATCCCTCTTCGTATCTCATCATTTCGAACATACCATCAAGCCCAAAATTTACGTATTCGTTTTCTTCATTCTTTCCCTTTCATCACCGTTAAATTAGAAGCATTCACATAATCCCCACCACTTTTTTCTATTACATTTTCTGATTCAGTCATCTCTTAGCCGTATTCGTTCCTCTCTCTCCCTCTAGCCCCTTCCCAGGCCCCTCCCCCCCTCCCCCCCCCAACAAATCCCTCTAGGAAAAAACAAGCAAGTTTTGCACCTTAATTCTCTACTAATGCTTTCAATGATGAACACTGAATCCGATAACGATACAAGTCTGCCTCTTAGTGACAAGCACTGTCCTCATACTCCCCCTCCCTTGGCAATCGATGAGTTTTTAAGCAGCGAGTGTAAAACTAACCAATGTTTTATGGGCGTATTTTTCAAATGGCACTTCAATTATTGAACGCAATTCTATTCATATGGCTCTTCGCACTACTCTAATGCAAAACTCATCTTAATAAACGAAGAAACATCGAATCTCTCAATATCGACCATTTGAAATACAATAATAATTCGTATCTTATAAAAAAAACGATACCCTCTCTCCTTTCAAAAAACGATCGGAAAAAACCTAAATCCTTTTCATACAATCGTACTCTTAATAAACTCTACTATTTCATTTTACGGACATCAAAATAGACGTGATAAAACCTTCCTAAAAGCAAAAGCAATTTAAGAGGAAGAAATATATGAATCAATTTTCCACTAGGATAAATGTTTATAATAGAACGAAACATTAACAGTGATATACATGACCTCTGACCTCTCTAAAAACAACTGACTAATGAGTTCAACAAAACATAACTTTAGGAAACAAATATTCCCATATTTTGAGGGTCAACAAATTCATGAAATGCCCTTGGTCTAAAAAAAACTAAAAAAGAGTTTAAAAAAACAAGAACTATTTAATTATGACTTAAATCGTTGGTATGTTCCATTAATCACAAACAAATTTCTGCACAATATAACCACATATTTAGCAGAATGAAGATTGCTGGCAATTACTAGCCGTTTCAAACATCGTGTTTAACATGCACTCGGAATAGAATACTCAATAGCCATTTTCCCAACTATGATGCTTCTCATACCACAAAAAAAAGTTTTTCTAGGCACTACCATTTAACAGAATCTTCTCAAGCCCAAGCAGGGAAGGTGCTTCCGGTAATACCCCATGTGCCCATTATGGTAATTTATTTCCCAAATCACTTTCGCCTTGTTCTCTCGTTCGCATACAACAAACTGCTCGCAAACCTACTAATTACTAAACGATATTTCCTCCTCCATCGGCAAATCCCCTGTTTCAAAGGATTGTCACTGATATATGAGTGGGCAAACGAAGGCTATAACATACATCGCCAAATAGCTCTACACAAAACCATAAAGAGATAGCGACATGGAAAGAAAGCCATTAGAGGTGAGAGTACGACCGGATGGCTGACCTTTTCGGTGACGCACGAATGCTCTATCATTTCAAGTCATTATAACAGCGAACTATAGACACTGCACCAAAGTCATTCCCCATCCACATCATACAATACCGCTCACCTTTGCAACTGGCAATAATCATTATCTATTAGAGACGAATCGTCAAAACATCCTGCCGACTGTTGCCATGTGTTCACATAACATCTCATCTTTCCCTTACCATCTACACACTATAATCTTTATACTTTTAAGGATAGCCGCCAATAACAGGTGAGTATCTACTTGCAAGCAATGCCAAACAGGAAGAAAGGAAAAATGACGGAAAGAACAATAATTCTTGCACAGTGACGCGTGAGATGAAATGGTAAGACTGAGAAGGAAAATGCATCTCCATAAAAAACGAGATCAGTCCATGCCTCCATTCGAAAAGACCGTGACAAGAGAAGACGACCACAAAATTAAGAAGAAAGAACTTAGTAGCTACTAAATCCCCTTAGGTTAGCAGCTAGGGCAAATACAGCTCAAAGCTGATAATGCCCTAGAAGAACATTTTTTAAAGTACGGATTTCATTATACAGGAACAGTATAACAGCACCGCATCACATATGCGGGTGCTACTTTAATTAGAAGCCTTAAATAGCAGCATGGGCAACAATTATATTCCCGTAGCAATAAGCCAAAGGAGCAGCGAAAAAGCCCTCAGTGGCACAACAAAAAAGACCCTCTAAGACTATACATTCAGTGCCAATACTAACTGTCAACAGCATAAATATATTTCTTTCGAAAAATTCGAATAAAATTGTATTTTGAAGAAGACTAAAATTATTACTTTCTCGCTGATTATCATTTTTATCACTTAAGGAAAAGAAATGTGGTCAGACATAAAAATGAAAATTAATGAATACAAATAATGAATGAAAAAAATTTAAAAAAAATAAAAAAATTGGTGAAAAAATGATTAGGGATGGGAAAACTTTAAAACCCCCAAGGACTTTCGCAGTGCCAATCGGAATTAAAATACTTTGAAAAAAGAACTCAAATTCATCTTTTTTTTTCACAAAGTGGAACTCTTATATTAAAAGAAATAACATGACATCTTGCCAAATATCACCTCACGTAACAAAAAACCTGAAACTATTCTTAAACACCCAAATACTGAATAGTTATCAATAACTGATACTCTCTAACTCAGCAGTAAAGATGGCCAATAGAACAATATAAATAGGGCAACCAGCAAAGTCAGCAGTTCCTGCTTAAATGTTATAACTAAGATCGGTTCCTGATGGTCAGAGTGCTACTGTCCAATTCCGCCTTCATTTCAACAGCTTCCGGTCATGCAAAACGAACCGACGTAATCCGACACCATAGTTGCAGACTTAATCAGCAAAAAAAAAATCCAAAGAAAAAACCGACCAGTGCATGCACTATGCTTGGCTGATCCTACATAACCGGCGTTGCAGCGACATTCGCCAGTCGGCATCTCCCACGCACCTGTCGCCTTGCAAATATACGTCAGCTTCGTTTTCTCTGAAACCGACTATCACTTACCCACACACTTTTGAAATGCGAAGAGAATAAAAACAAAAAAAGAAGAACAAAGAAAGAAAGCGTGTTCCCTCTATGTAAAATTATGCTCAAAGGTAAAAAAATAATACCAACTTACCTATAGGACTCGCATTAGCGACGCATCTTCCGGACACGGCGATTAAGGACTGCGCTCCCGGACCTGTGATAGTTTGCGGGAAAATAACAAACGATCTTGTTGCCTCCGGACATACCTCGTAGAAGATCTGAAATGAAATGGGTTGCAATACACAATCCTCTCGCTCAAATTGTTTCATTGTACATTGCAACAATTAACAACGCTATATAAACAGGATTATGACACTCATGTGGTACATCATAAAAAATCTCTTTACCTGGATTAAAACAACAGACATACATCACCTTCGTGAAAGTTGAAACTGCATTCATAAATAAAAGTATAACGAAATAAGCGAAATCCACTTCGACATAAACCAGCTGCCCACCTCCTACTCCCAAAACTACCTTAAGATCCTTTCCTTCTCACTTCATCATTAGTTGCTTTATCTTTTTATCTTCCTCGATACAGTCCTTAGCATTCGGCACTTGATGCCACTAATAATCGAACAACTAAATTAGGAAAGCGCAATTTGCGCCAATGAGAAATGATGAAATAGCGTGCAATTCCCCCATGGGCAATAATCCCGTCCTCTTTATATGCGATAAAGCGACAGCACTACAGACAACTCCAAAATGTAACTGCTGCAACTAACTCAGCGTTGATCTAAATTATTCTTTTAAAGTATCTCACACTATTCTAAACACTCACGTCACTAAGGCTTCAAAAAAAGGCGAGTAAAAGGAGAGCTGAGAACGAAAATGTTCCCACCCNCCCCCCCCCCCCCCCCCCCCCAATGAAATATCATGAGCTAGATATCACCTTCAAACTTATTAAACTTTATAAATTTGAATAATTTATAAACCTAAATTAGTTGTAAGTTTTTTAAAATATATTCACCTAAATAACAATACTCTTAATAAACTTAAGCATAACAAATTGACCGAACTTCTATGGATAAGTTTTATCTCTAATAAATCGTGGAAGCATCCCTTACTTCACTATGAACTTTATATCACGCTATGATTTCGTGATTGCTAATTGTACTCTCATTAATTCAACACAGCCAATCGGCTAACATAGTCACCAAATTTTCAAAATCTCCAATAGAATACACCAACACTCTTAATAAAATGCTATTTAAAATAATACTGTTATGTTAGTATTCATTGCTCTCCTTCACGCGTTCATCACACACCTATACGGTCACTTTATTTGCATTGTTCAGGTAGAGGTGAGAAAAAAAGCAACGGCGATGCACTCGCATTAGAGGTCATTTACCGCAAATACGTTCCCCCCAATCCGCAAACATCCGAATAGCGTATCGGATCATGTTTCTTTATGCACATCAACAACTGTAAACATTTCTGCACGCAAACTAAATATTCTACCAAAATGAAAGTGCAAAATACCATTTCCTTCCAGGATGATCCAGAAGATTTCACAATGAAGGCACAATAAAGAGAACAATATTAACCAACAATCATTGCATTAGCATTTTTCATAACATCAATCACCTATTCATTCCTCATCATTTAATTCCCACTTTACATATCTAACAACTATAGGATCGTTTTTTAAGTTGAATGTGTTATAAACAACAAAATACTTACATAATGAGATACTCTAATGCTTTATATTCGAAAATTTGAATATGCAAACTTTGAAATATAAAAGCATAGAACCAAATTAAATAGATAATTAAATGGATTCAGCAAAAAATATAACTTTTCCTAAATATGCAAAACAGATCGAATAAAAACTTGCAAATCACCCACTTCACTGATCCACTTATACGGTTTAGCACAAGAAAGATAGTTCTAAACTATCTTCCTCTCAATTCCACTTAGAAATTGATTCATATATTTCAGTCCCCTCGATCTGAGAGACATACCCCTTTCAATTCAACCACCCAAATACCATCCCCTCCATTTTCATTAAGATCTCCTATTTATTTACTGCTAGCAGTTTTACAATCACGTTGCATTTCAATCACATCGTTAACGCATATTCTAAAATGTGCACATATGTTGCATTTATTGTAAAGCAATTTATTGCATTCATGACCAAACATTCAATGGAAACGAATGCAAACTGCAACCACGCTCAAATAATATCCAATAGCATATAGCTAAGCATACTCCTTTAGGGCACTTTTGGGAGTCATTAAACCACAACTCTCATTTCGATGATTAAATTTCTACTCGAATGCAGCTGATCTCGACATATTCCCTCTGTAAGCTATAAACTGAAGAAGTGAAAATACTTGTGACCTTATTCTCCCAAATTGGCTAACAATAAAAAAAAGTTTTGGAAAAATATTGCTTAGATCAAACGAATTTAATTCAACCCTACAGATTTTCTTTGCATTAAATGCTACCAACCTACACGTAATAAGTCAATATCACGATGATAATATGATTACTCAACACCTCAAGAAGATATACCAGACATTAAATAGCGTAGAATAGTGATAGCGTGCAAAACAAAAGCATTTGCTTAAGTTTTATAAGTTGTAAAGTTTGATATTCAAAAAATGCGCATTTTCATAAATCCAATAGATCTAATGTTACTCAAATATTAGCGAATTAAAGAAAGCCAATAAAAATTGAATTATAGAATTTAGACGACCAGGTAATCCTATCTTAAATCTGAGATATCTTGAATTGCTATCTTCAACTAGCCCCCAATCAAACATCACTTTAAAACTCATTTCTTTTCTAAACAGCGTTGAAGTATTCAAAACCAAAAAAGTTTGAAAAATGATAGCACAATAAGGCTTTAAACAACTTCGTTCACATTCCAATTTCCAAATAAACGTTGCAAATATTTCCCAACAATTTTTAAAAAATTCATGAGCAAAAAAAAAATTCCATTTCCTGTCGAACTTAATTCACTATGCGCATGTGGTATTCTTCTCTATGGAATATAAGCTTAGTACGTGATGAGTTGATCATACATTGCGTGCATTAAGACGTACACACAACCACAAACGTCTGCTCCTTCAAAATGCATGACATGACTCTTGTGTTTGCTAGTCGTTCATTAAGCGCCAATTCCTAAAACAGCTAATAAGAACAAATTCTATCGCCCAGTATTTAATGAACTAATCTTTACCACATATTTCATCTAAAAACAACAACTTGAGGTTGCAAAAATACAACCTCAGGTCCCTGTTTCTTTTCAATTCCGCATGAAACGATACCCTCTTACATCACTGACAGAACGTAGCTACGGCGTTTTTTCCTCACATTACGCTAGAGCTACCTAACTGTCCAGAATACAACCTCATTACAACGGAAGATCGAAGCTTTGCACTAAATATTCAGGTGCTTCAATCTCCCATAATCAAACGATGCTAAACCCCGCAAATTTTTTCCGCTACAAGAAAATTTTTTTACTACTATACAAAGGAAGTATTCCATAATACGTCATTTGCGCCTGTACCTGTCGCCTTATTTTACTCAGTTCTCCTTAATCACCTTTAATAATACTACCAACATATCAACCGCACTATATAACTATAAAACTACAAATGCATTGTAATACTGCCAAAAATATTACCTCTAATAAATTTTCTCCTCTTCTTTACGCTGCACTCATTTATTCCTTCAACGAGAAATACTTCCGCTAATAAATCACTCGCCTTCCTCCTATTTTGCAAATATTCGACTTACACCTGGTCCCGTCTTCAGTCAATTCTTACTGCGTACTTACTACAGCAAAGATGACCTATTGACCTTTATTATGCAAAAAATATCCTTTGCATAAACATTTAACTAAAAACAGGCCCACTGACCGCTCAAGATGATCACTTCGGACTCAGCTGTACTGACATATGCGCCTTTATTTCAAGGTTATCATTGAAGTGCGAAAAGCGGTACGAGCAACAAAACGGAAAACGCCTATCACACTTCCAAATCGCAATCAATTCCAGTCTAGTTAACAGATCGTCACTGCATCATTCACATTAAACGAAACGATAACGCTTCGTTTCGCTGTTCCCGTACAGCTCTTCAAGCCGAAAGGGTCCACTTATAACATCTTAGCAATGATGCGCTATTATCAAAGCACAAATTGGCGCGTTTTTCTAAAAATTGAAAGCGGGATGCGCCTTTAATGAGCATAAATAAAATGACATATCGTTGAGCTTTATTTGATTAATAATGCTCCTTAGAGACAATATACCAAATGTTTCGTCGGCTTTTCCCTTGCTAGTAGCATACCCACTTCACTAACGATTCATTATGATCGCCGATTAATGACTAATTTATCTCTTTTTTGAAGAAAAAATGAAAGCCAAAATATGCAAATTTAAGTTTTCAATACAAAAATGAAATGACTCTAAGCAGTTACCTATAAGGAATTGCTCTAGTAGCTCATTTATTCTTAAAACTAATCCCATCAACCAACCATCTTTCATATACTTACTCGTTTAAAAGAATTTTCCGGACTCTTTACCCTCCCACAACTGTTCAGTGCATTAAAAACACAGAACTGTCGGCGCCACATGTTACCTTTACCTATCCAACTATTAGATGAATAAGCGCACCTTTAATAATCTGTCGGAGGAAAGTCAATACGACTACACCCAACGACTTTGTAGACATATTCTTCGAATTATCCACCACATTCCCTTTTCGCAACTCATCTCAGTATCGAATTGCATGCCCCAATTTGGAGTGTTAAGCGGTGAAACAGCATAAAATAGCGCCTTCAGTATCGATCAAACTAGCAAACACTTCAAACCACAGCTCCTTAAAGCATCACAACGCAACGATCAATGTGATGCAAATGCATTCACATCAACATTACTGCGCCTAACCAAATCAACATTAAAACCACCCACAACCTATGTGAGCACAGTTAATCCCCATATCCATATCGTGTAAATACCCATGGGTAATTTAATTTCCTCTACTAAGGAAGTGGAATAATTGTTGACCAGTGCGTATCGCAGAGTGATCAAGAATATGGTCAAAATAAAGAAATAAAAGATTTGCTGCTTTAAATGCGCTTTTCCACCACGAAGAAGAGGAAGTCTGAAAATCGCAAATAAAAGCCTCTAATACTTGCGCCATATACGAAAATATTATATTATACACCAATTAATGGTAAAAAGTACGCCTTATTAACCTATGATCTGCATAGATTCAGTAATACTTTACAACAATTTAACCCTTTGCAGCATAAATATGCTTCCTTTATCCTTCTCCTTTTGTTTTTCGCTCTTTATTAAATACTCTCATCAAAAATATGCCATGAGCACTCCAAGTGCAATTCTATCTTTCCCATACTAAAGTTCTCCCTCTTGCCCATCATTTTATTTAAAACAAAATTACTTGTCCATCCCAATGCAGTGTCAGCGAACTAACTGCCACTCATCGACGATATTAATGCATAGCCATTAGAAAACAGAGCAATCAGAATACCAAATTTTTCAATCAAGTTTATGACCGATATATGACCAATATGACCTTTATGACCAATATAATTACCATTTTTAAAAACTCAACGAGATGGAAATCTAAAAAAAAACAAACAAAACAACCTTACCTTGACATTAAGAATCGAGATGCACGCACCCGAATCACGAAACGCAAAATAGGCGGCATCTTTTGTGACTGTATAACTGCGAATTTCCTGGTTCACGGCCGCCGCTGAAGATTCATGTTTCGAGTGCCTTCCTGTGTCGGCCGCTATTCGTCCAATCAAATCCCTTCAAAAAATTCCTCTCGTCCATTTTGCAGAAATCGACAGAGAAAAAGGCCTAATTAAAATTCAGTTTTTTCATCTGCTCTCTTCGCAGGTTCAAAGTTCCACCCCCTTCCCCTTCGAAGCAAATTCATAGTTGGAGGCAGTCTAATTCGCTAAAAGAAGCTATACTTTAAGGCGCAATGCTTACGTCATTCCACGTCGTAGCTAAAAATGTTAAAAAAAGAAGCCTTTCACCACAACTTTTTCTTCTAAATTCATAGGCAAGAAAATGGAATCCATTTAAAGCGAAGTATAAGTTATTCCTGACCGGAAACCGGAACATTTCAGTGATCCTATCTGAACAACGATCATCCAGGTAATCAAAATTAACCATGAACGGGTGCAATATAAATGGCACTCCAACAAACTTATAATAATATACAAATATTGAAATGCAGATTCTTCCATAATTCAATCATATAAGCACTATCCTAATAAGGCATAGCACCTCAAAAAGCTTCAATAAGCTCATCGAATAATCAATATTTCACTCACCAATGTGTCTCGTTCCACGTATTTGGAACTTCCGTACCGGAAACTTGCATTGCATATAGACGAAATGTTTCCTTGCATGAGCGAGCATTTCCAGGAAATTCATTACAATCACGCATCGTGAAATTTACCTGAAAATTAGATTATATTAGGCAATATCTTTTCAAAAAATTTGCCAATTTTTTAATTTTATTTCAAAAAAAAGTGCAGAAAAAACGCACAAATACTTTTATCCATAATTCTACACCTTAGCCGTCCAACTGCAAAGACTTTAACGCAATTGGAATCATTATATAAAAAATTATAAAAAAGTTTACATATGCAAGAATTTATGTGATCCTTTAAACTTACTGCGTAACGCCACAACATTACCCTCCGACCCCACTCCTTCTCCCTTTCAAATCGAGTGACCGGGACTGATGTGACCGGAAGTGACCGAAGTTGATGTGACCGGAAGTGGCCGGAATTACTAACCGGAAAACTGATGAAATAAGAAACACTTGTCTAAACCTGCCCAACATATAAATACTCTTATTGCTTACTTTAATCTTAGGACAAAGGTAAATAAAATAAAATGAAAACAATATTGGAATTCAACCTCAACATGTAATCGATTCGCGCCAACTCTTTCTATCCTTGGCGTTCTCAGCCAATTATCAACGTTTGCATGTTCCACGTTACAAACGACATATGCTCGTCGATTCTCAACACCTTTAGGTCCACGGTACGTCTCCTCTAACCACTGAAAAGATTAAAGATTACTTTACCTGCAATATCTCACTTGAAATATGGGAATTTATCCCACTTGCTTTAATAGCATCAAGTAGTAAGGTGAAGATAAACAAATAAGGTCGCAAAATTAGTGAGGTGAATATAAACCAATCCCATTTCTGGGAGGAGTTTTTGTTTAAGTCGAGTAAAATTTCCTGCACTCTAAATATTTACAGTTTATTTTAAACAACGATCCACCTCTAAAGGGTATATCAGTCAAAAATAAAGTATCACTTTTGAAATAAATTGTTTGCCACTTAGAAGCAACCAAACAGCAGCCAGTATAAGAAACTATTGCACACCCACATACCCATCATATCGCAACATATAGTTAAATTCCTGCACTCTCAATACGCAAACTTTAGACCATATAGGGTTCGTATCCCCCATACGATCACACATCTCCCTTACTACAATGCTTATGTATGGTGTTATCATAGTGCTTCCCAAAACTTACAAGTATTTATCATTATTCAATCATCACATTTTAAAATTCAATGCTTCGTTGAATGCAAAACAATGTTGCAATGCACCAATATTTCAACTAAACTTCCTTTTATTATTTACCACCATTTCCTTTCTAATCTAAGGTCATTTCATTTATGAAAGAGACTCAAATGAGAGCCAATTAAATACCGCACCAAATATGCAATATTAGCTATTATTAGCAAACGATTTTCCTATGACTCGTATGTTGACGATCAACATGAGGGCATCACCTCAACGTTCATTCAATCACATCACCTCAACGGACAATTCTCTCTCTCTCAGCCCCCCATACCGCCTTTCTCTCCTCAACGAAGGAAGCACTTATATGTCCTTGACTCAGAGCACATTCAAGAACCCTCTTCTGGCAGTCCACGTTCATTTCACACCTTAACTACCTTAGATCCAACTCCATTAAGTGAACATCACTTTGCCACATCGACCATTATGGAACAATTCGTAGGTGAACGATTCAATGGTTGACCGTTTTACGAAATAAAAGAAATTGTACGTTGACGATTTATGTAAAAGAAAATCATCTCAGCTTTCATAAATAATCCCTCTCGATTAACGTAGTAAACTTTATTGGATGAATTATGTGGGGATTCGAGGTTAAATTAAATAATAAAACAACAGATATCTCAACGTAACAAACGCTTATGGATTGATAGTTTGTATTTGATATTGCAGAATATCTTATTACCTCAAAGCTAATACAGATCCTTAAAAACAACGACTATAGATCAGCAATCAGGGAATTAAACATCTTAATGATCCCCCCCCTCCCCAAAAAAAAATTCTAATGAGACTACATCTCCGCTCTCCCCCCCCCCCCCCCCCCCCCCCCCTCCTCCTTCCCTCCACCATCTCAGGCAGTTTAATAAACAGACAGAACGATTCTATAATTTAAAATACAATTTAATAAACGATCTCTTATTTTCTACCATGAGATGCTAAAATCCTTAAATCCTTTTCTGAAAGATATCACTCCTACTGTGAGTTATTAAATTCAAGTTTAACGTCACTTAAAATGCACTAGACAGGCAAAATCATTAACCTCTAGCCAAAGGAATTCCACCTCAAACGGCATGACAAATGAAATATTGATGCAAACCTACGACTATCAACATTAATAAAATGAATTTAAAAAAAAACAATTCCTCAGATATGATTTCAATAAAAAATATTCTTATGCCCCCCTCTCCCCGTATTTTTATATGACAAGCTATATAGAGATCTCCTTCAACGTCTATTACATTTGGATCCCTAATTTATTCACTATATTTACCACTTTATTGTTTATATTCTGTTGTTATCATCGGCATCTAAAACCATTCAAAAATATTTAAGAATAATACCATCATACTAAAAAAACCCCGGGAATCACACAATAAAAAAAGCACTAACAACAACGCAAAATGCTCTAAAGGTTAACATGTTGCGTTACAACGATCCAATTTTCGGATTGTAATTGCGGTCGGCGCGTACTACGTGCTTTTATGATTGTTACTATGCTGAAATACGCATTCGTCATCACTTGGTTGTTCACCCTTTGTTGAACTTCGACAAACGTAACACCCATACTTAAGAGTACATAATCAAAAGAGAAAACTTGGCCTTTTTTTCAATTCCATTGACAACTCGGTGTGCTCTGTTTATGATTGCCTTGATCCTACCTAGGAAAAAACCTGCCAATAAGTCTGCTTCCTCTTACCCTCATACTTAAGAAATACTTCTTAAAATGCCGATTTTATTTCAATATTCAAGGAGTAAAAAAGCTATGTGGATGATTTCATTTAAAGCGATAATCCTAAAATATATACTAAAATGCATTTTACCTAGTTCTTTTAGATGCTTCACCATGCATACTTATCAACCAATAATATTTCACTTTTTTCCAAAACGAATCATCTTAAACTCTTCAATAGTAAAGATGTAGGTAAATTCATTCGATTAATGACCATTCGAAAACACCTGTTAAAAAAAATTCCGAAAAGTGGAAACAAGGATATCGAAGAATGTGTGACAACTTTCGTCAAATACATTTAATTCGGTTTTCCGCCCTAGATGGTCATCAACACCTAATAAGATGGTCATCCACAAAAATGTTGTGACCACTCAATCTTTAAGAGATCAAATCTTGTTGAGTCGAACATGTCCCTTCAAAATGTAAATAATATAAATTCATTCTTCGCATTCAAATATTCACTATGATACATTTACTTCCCATCAAACAAATAATGTAGAATGAAATAATAACCACTGCATTACATTCTAGAGCTTCCTAAAATTTGCATATACCCCATTAATGGGATGCATTTTGAATTGCAAGCAAAATTTCGAAATCTGCAAATTCCAATCACTCTATGAACCTAATAAACAGTGGAAATACAATTATTAGTGTTTTCTATGAAATATTATTGTCAGTTGATTAAATCACCAATAAATATACAAAACTATGGGACGATGATGTGGAGCATATTACTTAAACAATATTCGATAATACATCGATATTAGGCCATTTGAAGCAATGAACAACAGAAATAATAAAAATTATTCCTACACTAATTATGGTATAATATTTAGGCTATAATTAGTTATTCCATCAATTATTTCTCTACCAAGATAAGTTTCTCCGCTAAGGAACAGAAACCTTAAAATCCCCCCTCCCCTCTCTCGACTTTAATAATCTAAAGAACCACGAACTATATTGTACCAAAACTAATTCCCGTGTCTTCTATTTTTCTGATGCTACTAGATGCATTTATTGAAAGACATCACTAATGTTTTTTGCGCAGAAACCTCTCTCACTCTAATTTCTAAAAAAAACGCCTATAACATCTATGGAAACTTCCCTGCCAACTTTAACGTCAACAGAAATTAAAGTACAATATCTTCTTCTCAATGACAACATTTCGGATTCTCCATCCTTCTAACTTATCTAATTTACTTCTTTGCCCTACTTTATTTCCCACAAATTTCTGTCCAATAGAAACCACTCTCATAATATTCACTACTAGAAAATTGCCACATGAATAAATTATTCATAAATTATCTCACAACTAATATTTTAAAAAAGTCTCTACACCTTCAATAAAATCCTCAAAGAATTGATAGGCCAGGAAGGTACCCTATCCTGATATCAATTTTCAGATGGAACTTAATATATCACATTCCTAATTCATTTGATCAATATGCAAAAAAATCACCTTCCGCTTTCAATAGAAACCGAATGGTACTTCCTTTTCTTCGATGAAATTAATTCATAGATCAAAGAAATGTGACGCAAATTCCATTTCCTTCATATGTACTTCCTTTACGTCCACAAACAAAGTGCAAAATGCACCTCACCGATACGAATCTCACGTACTTAAACAACAAAAAAGAGACCATTCGTTGCCTCCCCCCTCTCCTTCACTATGTATTCACTCACATTCGCGATCGCCAATCCTATCGTCGTTCCCATATTAACACATGCAATCCGAGGCAAACTATCAATGTTAATGCCACTAGTAATTCGTAATGCCATGATCAATCGATCAACAATCGATCAATACTGGTGTACTAATACATATTGTTGGAATATATTGACTGATCGGTACACTACAATCATATGAGAGATGATGTTTTGAGTAAAGCAATTTTAAAAAAATTTCTCTCTAAAACATTATGCATATTTCTAGTAAATCCGATCACTGCGGAATAACTTTTCAGAAAAAAAGGCAGACTGAATATCTTCGAAACTCAAAATTTTATTTAGAGAGTCCAAAACATGCTCCAATAATTCAACTTTCTCGGACACTTTTAGAAAACTTCCATAGAAGAAAACTTAGAAGAGAAAAAAACTAATAATATTAAAAATTGCTGAAATTTCGTCTCATCTCTGAGATGAAAAAAAAATTCCCCCATTGAATTTCTCGAAAATTATAGAATCTTTCACACCTTACTTCCTCTAAGTCCATATCCCCTCTTCCAGTAAACCAATTTCATAAATATATAAGGAAATATTAGCAACAAGCAACACACAAAACGATGCATGCAGAATGAAGCGATTCATAAAGCAATCTCTTGGGAGATCATCATTCAATTATGTGGTTGTCCACAATGCCCACCACAACAAATGAATTGCCTCCCTCCTCATAACAGCACAATTTGATTTCGGTCTCCATTACCCCAATACCCCCCTCACTAGTCCAATATATAACACCCAGTTCTCCGATCAATATTGCGCATTGCCGTTTTAAAATTGCCACCATAGAAGGAGTTTTGCAACGATTGTTAAGCTATAGCTTAGTTGTTAAATCATCCAAATGTAAAGGACAACTCCGTTTGCTTTAATTATGACAGACGACTGTCCACCACTAAATCCTATCTCCTTATTTGCAAGAAATTCTGCTTCGCTTACATCCTTTTGTTATAACGATACTTTCAACTAATGCGGCCAATAAATATTTCACCTCTTCCTTAATAAAAAATAGGAAAAATAAAGAATAAAATATAAAAAAACCTGCTCAAAGAGCTCATCTAGAAAAATTGTATACACAAAAAAGGCAACGTTAGTATTTTCGTGAATGTATGAAACAACACCTTTGTAAAGATGCAAAAATTCTCGGAAATAATCTCAGGTGAGAAAATAAAGACTAAGCAAAAATATTCAACTAATAAAAAATTAATGAATAAATAAAACCAGGTATTATAAGAAATATACTACTTAGTGGGGGAAAAAGTAATCAACATACCCCGATTTCATCATCTTCTATATTCGAATAAGTTTTCCATCGGAGTTCGGTTGTTGAAACTGATGTATCCAAGAGAACAACTGCAATATTTCAACAATTAAAATAACTAATAAAAAATTATCTTTTCTATAATAATTGAACACTATTACATTACAATAGCAAATTCCCAATAAATTAGTTCATATTCTGCGATAATATAAAGAAAATAAAATATTCATATATTTGTATTCTTTACCGCCTTTATTTTATTTAGGAGAAAAATATTACCTTAATACTACCTATGCCTACTATTAAAGGTGATAAATCAATTAATATTGCTGCTACTATATTTTTCCTCATAAAAACAAACTTACTACATCGAGAACATTTGAATATGACAACTTCATTTCCATAAGCAAAAGTACGTCGAAAAGAAGAACGTCAATACAGCAGTCTCCATCACAGCAATTTCAAAAATCTTTACATGTGGTCATTTTTTACCATCAAGTGGCCACGAGTATTAAAATATGACAGACAAATATGGTCACCCTAGTCAATATTTACTGATCCCTAACATCAACAACAACTGCACTTTTTAATCAACTACTAGAGAATCCACATAAGTAATCCAATCCAATCAAAAAACGGAAGTGGAGTAATTTGCAATGGAAGTACATAAAAGCCTTAAACTATTTTCACACAAAATCTGAGTAACTTGAACTATTCGAGTGGATTTGAAGCATTTGAGTTCTAGATCTATCGATGCGAATTGCTTAGAATATATCAAGTAAATCTCAGCAACCTCAGGTCTTCTCAGACCTCACCCACCTCAGGTCCTTTACATCCCTCTCAAGCATTCGATGATTTCTGATAGAATGCCTTCAAATGTTGTTGTGCTAAGTGTACTATATTATTCAAAAAGCATAATATAAGCAATGCACATGAATATGCGATACGCATATGCTCGATGCATCGTTCACAAGTGTATTGCATCTTAAACGCATGCAGCTGCATGTCACTCATTTAAGCACCCACGCTACTTGAGTAAACACCCTCAAGCCACACCCTCCCCAACTTCAAGCCACTGTTCCTAGCTTCGACCTAAACGACTTGTTGATTTCGACAAGAGAAGAAAAAAGTCCAGAGGTTCGATTTCTATAATAGAAGCCAAGTCTAAACGGCCAATTAAAGTCTTGTCACACGATATCATAGAAGATATGAGGGGAGACTTATTAAGGATAAAACAGCATGACAGAGAAGATAACGAACTTAGGAATTACCTATACTTGATGACAAGAAACTGGTCGGAATCCAACCAATCTCTCTCCCTTCCCCTTCCTCTGGGCCGGATTTTGAGGACTGATCAAGCTATATGGTACATTAGGCCTTATAATAATAAATAACAAGAAAAAATTTTAAAAAACTAATAATTCCTGTTCAATGAATACTGCAATTTTTTTTCGATTTACATCCCATCCTTTTTTCAACTTCAGTAAGCGCCTCAAACATAAGGATTTTCCCATGTTAAATAAATAGAAATGTGTTTACATAACGCTAACGTTAAGTGTGCATTTCTTCATAGATTACCCTCTAATCTTTCGTTTTCCACTTTTCGGCACATTCCTCCGAGTTTTTATATCAGCAAAACTACCCACAACCTAAATAAAAACCTAAGATTTTCCCAACTTCAAAAACCCTCCAAAATACTTTGCAATCTCAGCCCAACCAATATTCTTTCGTAATCACCAATCCTATTTCTTCGAGGTCATCAATACTATCCCAAATCGTTTCTCAAGAGATTCTTCGATCATCGATGCAATTCTCAGTGAATGAGTCTCTTTTAGTGCGGGGAGGGGGGTCGTACGCATCCACTTGAAACAATTAGTAAACGCGGTGCGCTATCCTCTTAACGCCGCCGTATAGACCATTGCGTCTGAGAATGAGCCATTCTTCGATGCCAAATGTGTGTGTGTGTGTGTACCTACCCATGTGCTTCTTTTCCCTTCCCAGTCTTATTTCTACAAACGTATAGATCACCTAATGCCTTTAATTCTAGCAACGGTTAAATTACCTATCAATACCAAAATACTGCGTCGACTACCATTAGATCCGCTAAATCTGTGGTCTTTGCCAACCGTCAATAATAATGCTTAGATAATATACCGCCAATAACATCTTCCTCAAAATGCATGAGACGTTTTTCTGCTGGAAATCATAACCTATTAGAGATAAATAGATAGGATGTAACCTTTAAAAGTTTTAATTTCATATTTACGAAAAACTAAAATTCGTTGAAAAAAATTAAATTATTTCCTAATTGTTTACGATATTCTTTTACGATACAAGAGAAATAATAAAAACAAAAAGTCATCGCATTCGAAAGACAAGGAAAATGCCCTTGAAAAGTTCATTCTTGCTAAATAAGAGTGACAAGTAGAGAGTGAAAAATGTAAAGAACAGAAAGAACTCTCTATAAAAAAAATATTTTCTGCATGAGTCAATTTTATTATACAAAAAAGAAGAGAGAAAAAAAATTTGTATATAATGAAAAATGAGGGACGTTGAAGTATTGTTGTATTTAGTACATTAATGCGCCGTCTGTTGACAAAAAAGATCTGAGTATGGCACCGATTGAGACTCGATGAAACATCGCAAAATCACTAAACGAAGGAAAAAAACCCACTCGTCACCGATATATTCGACAAAAAAACCAAAGCAAAAACTCATTTTAAACACTATCAAATAGTTCATTCCACAAAAAAGAGACCTCATTGCTCTCAAAAATTCCCTAACTATTTTTTCTAATTTGTTAACCTTACTCTATTCCCTGCAAACATTTCCTTCGTTTACAAATATACATATGAATATTTTCGTTTATATAGATATACATATATTTTTATTTTATTTATTTACTTATTTATTTATGTAAGTAAATGATGTACAAATGGAATACGTTCATCAACTTAATGTAAATATCGATTTTCAATAATAAAATCGTAATTTATATTTCAGTATCCCAAAGAATTTCCCCAATAAATGTTTTTTCTTGGTTCGTTGTATTCCCATTGGCTAATAAATGCGATCGGTCCGAGTAGTCAATAATTCATCGTGCAGATCACTTTTTTGTGGTTTACATTCCTCGCTTGTGCTCATTTTTCAATACAAGAAGAGTACAATATACACAAATTATAGCAATTCTATTCATTGCAATCGTAATTTCAATTCCATTTTCTATGTTCAAACTCAAGTTTTTTTTCCTAGTCTTGTGAATGATATTCTCATTTATTTGGTGAGGACTCGGTTAAACGATAGCCTCTGTAATAGTTCCCTATCGACCAAAGTCCCATAGTTTTTAGAATCTAGCCAGAGAGAGGTGAGGTTTCTGAGGTTTCTACTCTTAAACTTGAGCTGCATCTCTCGGCAGAACAATCAATGTTTCTGTTCACTAATGAATTTCAAAACTTTTGGGTTATCATCTTCTTCTTCCTCCCTCCTCTATCTCTATCATAGGGAGTATAGAGGGACTACAACAGCATTCACCTTACAAACATTGATGATTTGACCCTTCAATGTCACCCAAGAAACATCACAACTTCCCAACAATGACATGTAATACCTGAT
The DNA here is from genome assembly GCA_006503575.1 of Baylisascaris schroederi. Lineage (NCBI taxonomy): Eukaryota > Metazoa > Nematoda > Chromadorea > Rhabditida > Ascarididae > Baylisascaris > Baylisascaris schroederi. The sequence goes on along the minus strand of QEWY01000235.1, from coordinate 121,144 downwards.
ATCATAGTTACGAAATCAACCTGTGATAATTCCCCCCCTCCCCCCAAAAAAAAACGCCTCAAGAATACAATTTTCGCAAACTTAAATAAAATTACCACTTCAATTAACATGAAATCATGAAACATTTTAACTATTTATCCTCTTTAAATATGACATTTCCGAAAGAAAATAAATATTCTCAAGTAATGGAGCTTCAACCTGCCTTTAATCTCTTCAATTATTGCACTATTAAAAAAAACCCCCATAAAAATCTTTCATATATTTATAACATCCTCACTTTTCTATATAGATACACTCCAACAAATATAGTCTTGTGATATACTTTCAACTCTAGCATTTACTTATATGATTCTATGATCCAAAAAATAACAATACTTTTAATGCTTTTATTTGCTATAGAATCATTCGCTGTCCATTGTAACGTCGAAGTTTGCACAAATATAGGCCGTTGATGGCTATAGCCATTTCTATCGAATGCACGAGCATAAATTTGCATAACAAAGATGAAGGTCGTTCCCCCCACCACTAATGGCCCATTTTTGTTGCACAGCTATTTTTGCTTGTTTCAAGCACATCAAAAATATTGAAACGCTCAAATTATTTATGCTAGCTTTCTCTATGATACCAATCTATGCTTCATATTAGAATGTTAGAAATCATATATGTATTCACCTTTCAAAGAAATTCCTATAAATTTATACTAGACAAGCTACGTTGATTCATTACTTCACACGATACTCCCCTCCCCCCTTTACGAAGTTGTGATCCACCAAATTTTTGTTCCACCTTACCTTACACCCGTCATAGAATTCTGCTCAAATATGGTCATTGATGATCACATAATCCCTGCACTAATACCCGATATGTACTATTGAAGCCTTTCTCTCGATGACGATTTATCAACACGATACATGCGTCAATTGTACGATATACATAGGCGGTATCCGTTCATGGGTTGTTGACATGTCTCTTAAATATGTGCACTCATAGATTCCTCTCTACAACTTATTGGCATTGAACTTTCACACTCGTTTCCTTCCCCCCATTCATCTATATATTAGATAACGAATCAAATTAAGAAACGATGAACGTGCCATGGCGACGTAGAGACAACCATCAAGTGATATTCGCCGACTGAACATTGCTACGATTACGACTATAACGCAACGGGACATCGATAGCCAACAAGAGATATTGTTACGCTTACGAACGGATCATCACATAATAGATGAATGCTAAAATTATTCCTAGTTAATTATGATAATATTTACAATATTGCAGCAATTAGGCTCCTTTATTTGTCGACAATTCTAGAATTCACTCCATCTCGTTTCGCAACAATTTCTACAGTTATAGTTTCAATTACAGTAATCTTCCTCTGCCATCGTACCTTTATTTCCTGACTTACAGGGCTTTCCTACCTTCTACAAACTTCTAGAGGATGATCGATGGATGCTGATAAAGTATTTGCTTTCCACAGTGATTTAACCAACCGTCTGGGCTGGGTTTCGTTATCAGTTCATTTTTCTTCGTTTGCATCTCGAAATAGTCCCACACAATTTTCTAAGCCTAGTGCTTTCTACGACCTATTTGATGTTAAGTAATGCTGTAATCCTTCTAGTTTCAATATAATGCAAAATCTTTAGCAACGTTAGCCGATAAGCAACAGTATACGTTATGGTAGGTAAAGAGTAACTAAACCTTGAATATATCTTAAATAGATCTAATACACCTGAAATCGACAAAAACGTAGATCATTAAAAAAAAGAAACCGTCTTTTCCTTCAAAAGCTAAGTAAAAAGCCTCCAATAATAAAGAGGGAAGTATTGGCAATCACTAACGGTGAGCACTTCAAAACTACTTATGATCTCTTCAGCTATGCTACATTCTGACACTCTGATCCAAGAATTCGGCAACTCGTCTTCGATGAAATAAAATAAACAAATTGTTCAAAAGTTTTGCAAGGCGATATCCCTAATTTAAACGTTTTCTCGAGTACATCATCCATTAAATAATGAGGCAATGTTTTCGTTTCGATCCTTTTTTTAAATCAATGAATCCAGTTTCTATAGATGCGATTATATTAACTCATCAAGAAAAACCGGCTATGTAACGACCATCGAACATGCGGTTTTCGTTTGTTTTAAGAGGGCCTCATCGAATCATAATTCACTCCCGAGAAAATGTTTTCATGAAAAATAAAAAATCGAACATAGCAAATAAATTTTTTTCGCAATCGAGGGAAAGTAATATGCAAATCTGAATATAGAGAAAAGTAATATGCAAATTTCGAAACTACGAAAACAAATCTATGCAATATACTTAACTTATATAGTTGTATCGTAAAAAGTAATGTAACTATACCAATTACTACTAATCTCTTCAATGTCTTACCACATTTATTCCACATCTATCAAATAAACTCTCGCAAAACGTTTCAAGCTTAATGTATCTTGGAATAATTTTGCGGTCGAGTGAAAATCAATGTAAAGTAGTAATATTGAAACTTCTATACTTTCACAATCAAAGACCGCTGAAGCTCAGTTGGGGCTAGGTTAACAGCCTAAGTGGGCTTTATGTCAAAGGACAACTAACCAATCCACATCCAACACATCACTCATGCATCACATATATGTCAATCGTTACGAAACCAACGTCCTAAAAACATCCCCATATAATGATTCCAAGGGAATGCTAGTATTCAACGTATTTCCCATACAAACATCTTTAAATACCCTTTTGATATCTCACAAAAATGATGAGCACAATGAAAGCTTTTTCAAGTTTTGTTTTATTTATACAAATAGTAACACCTTAAAAAGGGATTTCACACCTGATATAGAGAAGTTTAAGAAAACCACTATCCAACTTTTGATAGAATGCATCCCTCCTCCATAATGCCTTGATGAATAGTAAGTCCTATACCCCGATGAACGTTAAGGCCTATCTTCTATTTTTTCCTTCCCTTATCGACTGAACTAAAATCTTTTTCTCTCTATAAACCCCCTCCCCCCCCCCCTTCCCAAAAAAAAAAACAACTTTACCTCTGAATTGAAAAAGTTTTCCATCAGAGAGAAGCAAGCCGAAGATTGGCCCACTTTAGAGAGTATCGCTATGAAAGAACAATGAAATAGCAGAAGAACACCAAAATGCGCCCAAGCGGAAAATTGGTCGTATGCCTTTTGCGTTGTTTTCTTTTTTTATGCCTGCTCTACGAATGATCAAAGAAATTACATCCAAAGCATCGCAACGCTCTTGCACTTTCCTAACCAATAATTTTCTTCAACTCCCCCCTCCCCGTCCCTCTACCCCTCTCCCTTTTCAACCAATATACCCATAATCAATAACGTCGTCTTCCTTTTCTCATTTAAGAATTCTTCTCTTTATTCTATATAAGTTACACGTAATTTTAAAAAAACGATTCAATTTCTTAGTGTTAACTAGTTTTAAAAATATTATGAAAGGCCTTTCGTATCTATAATTCCAATAAAAAAGACCCAACCCTCTATCTAAATAAAATTATGATTTGCATAAAACTATCACAGTACATCGAACTGCAAAAAAACTGTCATTGCATGCATCAAAGATTATCATCTGCGTTCATATCATATCACTAAAAACATCACAATACCCTCAGACACATATAGATCAAAAGGATATCGTTTATCATTTCACCTTCCGGCATGAATCTCCCAATACACGCGGCGGCACCCTTAATGGATCTCACTCAAATGTCCACTCGATGCCAGTCTCTCACACTTTTAATAGAATACTATCCGTAGCTACAGGTAAGGCTAGCAATCAGAAAGTGACCACTAACATCTACCTAAAGTGACCACACCAAAACAAACATCTACTTGAAGATCTGCTATAAGCGATAGGCAACACTTGTACAAGAAACGGTGAGAGCAATCTCTGCACTTATAGAGATAGCTATCACGATCAACAGATGCAACCATTCTTCCCGATTCGACGGGTAAAATTCATTCTTAGGAAGAGCAGAAATATAATAGACCTATCTGCCTTGCTCTACCTCCGTTCGGTTTCTTCGTTATTCAATATCAGGTTTCAAAACTTTAAAAAATTTGAAAAACTATAATATTTCTGCTCATGAAAGCCCACCTTTCAGTATATTTAAATCGCAGCAAACATAAAAAAAAGTTAAATAAATAAATAAATAAATAAATAAATAAATAAATAAATAAATATAAATAAGGACCTTCAAGTACATATTAATATAGAATTTTTCAAACAAAACATAACAATTTCCAACTGCAGTAAGCATCTCAATCAAGGAGGGTAACTACAATTCCTCTTTTTTCACATAAACGTGCGCAAATATTTAATATGTATATTAACCAATGATTCCTAAAAAATGGGATAGATGCTATATAGGTTGCAAAAGAGAGAGAGAGAAGGAAGACGATGCTGAAAGCATATTCATCAGTGCTGGCCAAGTAGATAGGGCCGATGTACGCATGACCTGATCTTATAATAAAGGTGCACAATGCATAGACATTCAAAAGGAACAATAGCAGCTATAGTGAATGCGCGTTCAACTAATTACCACTCAACACAAATCCATTTTAAAGGTATTCATTCAACTATACATACTTATCGAATAAGTCAAATAATGAACACAGCAAGGGGTTCATTCTAGATATTAACTTTTTTATTTACCTCTCACTTAAAATTCCTTTAAAAAATCACCTTCCCCTTCTATTCACTATCGATTTCATCATTTAAGATCGATAACTTTCTCATAAACTTGAACAAAACTTTGAAAATTAGGGAGAAGGGTTTGGTCCTGAATACTTTACTAGTTTTACTCCCCCCCCCATCCCTCTTTCATGTTTCAGGCCAACGCTCCCTCTATCGTGGTACCCCAACACTTAGCCAGGTGAAAAGCATAGCAGAGTTGTTGTTTTAATGCATACCCCTAATTTCAATAGGAAAGATAATGAATAAAAAAGAAAACAAAACACTACGGAACGTGAGAAATACTATTCTATCATAGCGTGAGAACGACGCTTCAAAACGTGGAAATGTGATTTGCGCAATGAAATATATTTGACCTTTTGTGTTTAGATCTACGCTATTAAACGGAATCATACTCCATAATAAGCGTGCAATTCTAAGGTTTCTTTGAATATTTAAATAAATAAATAAATAAATAAATAAGCAAATAAATCTGCAAAAAAACTGTCATTGCATGCATCAAAGATTATCATCTGCGTTCATATCATATCACTAAAAACATCACAATACCCTCAGACACATATAGATCAAAAGGATATCGTTTATCATTTCACCTTCCGGCATGAATCTCCCAATACACGTGGCGGCACCCTTAATGGATCTCACTCAAATGTCCACTCGATGCCAGTCTCTCACACTTTTAATAGAATACTATCCGTAGCTACAGGTAAGGCTAGCAATCAGAAAGTGACCACTAACATCTACCTAAAGTGACCACACCAAAACAAACATCTACTTGAAGATCTGCTATAAGCGATAGGCAACACTTGTACAAGAAACGGTGAGAGCAATCTCTGCACTTATAGAGATAGCTATCACGATCAACAGATGCAACCATTCTTCCCGATTCGACGGGTAAAATTCATTCTTAGGAAGAGCAGAAATATAATAGACCTATCTGCCTTGCTCTACCTCCGTTCGGTTTCTTCGTTATTCAATATCAGGTTTCAAAACTTTAAAAAATTTGAAAAACTATAATATTTCTGCTCATGAAAGCCCACCTTTCAGTATATTTAAATCGCAGCAAACATAAAAAAAAGTAACTCTAAGTGAATAATGGCAATTTTTTTATAATCGATTAATAAAAAACAACAAGACATCAGACTATATATGAGAATGGAATTGAATCAAAACTAAACGCTTTGCTTAGACTAATTAAAGTTTCCTTCTTTTAACCTATCGGTAACATAAAATTCCTTAAAAACAATACACAAACAAGCGTGTTTCAATTCTTCCAGTTTAGTAAAGCAATCCTCTGCGACATAAAACCTTTTGAAAAAAAATTTAATTGAAGCAAACCTTCCGCTTAACCCAACCTCATCTTCACCCTTCCTTTCGAAATAATAACTTTGCGAGTTAGATTCCTAGACTTCTTTATGCAACAACCCATTCTTTCAGCATTATCTAATCGAAATATTTCAGGTACACTTTCATACTTTCTCCTGACACCTGGCTCTTTAATGACTCCTATCTACTGCCAAAAAGAAAGATATCTACCCTATAATACAACCCATCATATATCTAGTCAGCATTAAGGCAACGAACGGGATTAGTGAGGTGGTTTCTTGATAGGAGTTGCCCTCAAATGCCAATCAATGAGACAATCGTACCCAAAAACGGCAAAAATATTCTAAACAAATCTACCCTTAGGGAATTCTTCATGGTCACTTCACAGCTCACTTCCCAATTTTCTATTTTTATTTCATACAAACTTTAAAAAACCTATCGAAAAAAAAATTAGTCACTCCAATTCAACACCAACAATTACATATTAATTAGATTTAAAATCGCAGCATAATGAGTCAAAAATTACTGCGTGAAGCCTCGACACTCAAGTAGAAATATGGTCACACGCCAGCACTCATTAATGAATTCAGTCCACAGAGTTCAAACTTTAAAATTCATTTTTTTTTCAATAGTCAAAAGATCTAATTTCTAAAATTATGTAAAATTTTCATCTATAACTTTATTCAAACTTTATTATTTACAAATTTATTTACATTTCAACGGTTGTTTCTATCTTCATTGCAAATATTTCCATCAAAATATGCCTCTATTTCACAAAAAAAAAAACCCCAAAAACAAATAGAAGACAAATGATATGAGTTTCCACAAAAAGAACCTTGTAATTTCCTATGTTTCCGACACATTTTAATGCCTACATTCTTTGTGACAAACGAAAAATAACATTAAAACAAGCAATCAAAAACAGGATTTCCAAAGAAAATGAAAATCAAAGACGTTCGTAATTAGGGGATAAGTAAAGAGTCTTGCAGTCTACTCACGCTTCTCTCACTAAGCTTTTAGAACGGAAATGTTCCTCTTTCACTTAAATATAAGCGCATGCATACATCGCCACTTCAATTATACAACTATTAAGCACTCGTTAAAGCAAGCTCTATTCTTCGAGTTTTTCGAAGGGAATCTCCTTCCTTCTTATTTTTCAATTATTATAAATAAATAAATAAATAAATAAATGAATAAATAAATAAATAAATAAATAAATAAATAAATATAAATAAGGACCTTCAAGTACATATTAATATAGAATTTTTCAAACAAAACATAACAATTTCCAACTGCAGTAAGCATCTCAATCAAGGAGGGTAACTACAATTCCTCTTTTTTCACATAAACGTGCGCAAATATTTAATATGTATATTAACCAATGATTCCTAAAAAATGGGATAGATGCTATATAGGTTGCAAAAGAGAGAGAGAGAAGGAAGACGATGCTGAAAGCATATTCATCCGTGCTGGCCAAGTAGATAGGGCCGATGTACGCATGACCTGATCTTATAATAAAGGTGCACAATGCACAGACATTCAAAAGGAACAATAGCAGCTATAGTGAATGCGCGTTCAACTAATTACCACTCAACACAAATCCATTTTAAAGGTATTCATTCAACTATACATACTTATCGAATAAGTCAAATAATGAACACAGCAAGGGGTTCATTCTAGATATTAACTTTTTTATTTACCTCTCACTTAAAATTCCTTTAAAAAATCACCTTCCCCTTCTATTCACTATCGATTTCATCATTTAAGATCGATAACTTTCTCATAAACTTGAACAAAACTTTGAAAATTAGGGAGAAGGGTTTGGTCCTGAATACTTTACTAGTTTTGCTCCCCCCCCCCCATCCCCCTTTCATGTTTCAGGCCAACGCTCCCTCTATCGTGGTACCCCAACACTTAGCCAGGTGAAAAGCATAGCAGAGTTGTTGTTTTAATGCATACCCCTAATTTCAATAGGAAAGATAATGAATAAAAAAGAAAACAAAACACTACGGAACGTGAGAAATACTATTCTATCATAGCGTGAGAACGACGCTTCAAAACGTGGAAATGTGATTTGCGCAATGAAATATATTTGACCTTTTGTGTTTAGATCTACGCTATTAAACGGAATCATACTCCATAATAAGCGTGCAATTCTAAGGTTTCTTTGAATATTTAAATAAATAAATAAATAAATAAATAAGCAAATAAATAAATGAATAATAGATAAATAAATAAATTAATTAATTAAATGAATAAACAAATAAATGAATAAATAAATAAATAAAAATTCCAGTGAGAATTTTATGCGAAATACACTAAACCTGCAAGGAAAAAAGCAACCTTTTTCAACCAAAATGCATCTGATTGGAAAATAGAAAAGGATTGTAACCCTTGCCATATTATTACAACTACTACGGGAAGTTCATAGAACGAAAATATTTAATTTGTTGAAATTTTTGAAAAAAAATTAAATTGACTGCCAACTATTAAAACAGAAAAACATCGGATAAACTTTCTTATAATCGAAAAATAAACAGCATAGAACTTTGCCTACAAAATCAGAAGAGTCAATAAAAGCACTTCAAAAGATGCAAGCGGAATGAGTAGAAAAAAGACATAACAACTGTACTCTTCAATCAACCTGTTTTCCTCCCGCCTCCCTCCAGCTCATATCCCTCTCCAAATTTACCTGTCATTAAATATTGAATAGTGTATCGCATATCAAATTTATGCCTCGTTAACAGATTCACTAGCTGACTGAATTCGATTCTCAATTGAAACCGCTGTTTCTTAGCCTTACCTTTTGCAAGACCCATCCTCTGATATGAACGCGAAATAAAAACAAAAGCAAACAATAATAAATAATCTAAAAAAATACCTTTTTTAGAAAGGATTGAAGGCGGTAAGAGTAGAAATAATAGCAGAATTGGGAAAATATGCAGCCTATGTATACATCGCAGAAAATTCATGACGATGTAGTGTGAATATTTTTGAATAAGCAGCAAACGAATATTGTCACCACTTCGATAGGCTCGTTGAGAAGATTAAAGAATAATTGCAGATGGAATCAACGAGCGTCGCAGTTTCAAATATTGTCGGCTTTTGTCGGTGGGGAAGTCTGCTGTTGTTCGACTCCCATCACAGCATTATCGCCGTGAAGTAATACAGTAATACGTGTCGATCCTTAACGAGGCGATATGGAGAAAACAACTGATTCCTGAAACTTCATTTTATCACTAACGCTTAAACAACAGATTTCGATACCATCAGCAACGTAAAACATTAATAATAACATATATCTATACGGATTTTATAAAATAAATATGCTATGTTTATATTATTTCTATTTAATATTACTTTATTTAAAAAGAAAACAAACGTCGCCAGAAATAAAATGCACTAAATTGATGCGTATGAAAACAATGAAATTCGCTCGGGAAAAAAAGAAGAACCAAGCGGGTAAAGGTTTGAACCAGGAATTTGGATAGTTGTAGGAAAATCGGAGGAAGAGATAAAGACTAGTATGTGAGAAAACGGGTGGTAAAATTCGATTACCTCCTCGACAGTACATAATTATGCTGGTAGAATTCAGAAACAAGTACTCATTCTTTCAATAAAGAAATAAAAGCTTAACATTAAGATGTTTAAAAAACGATGCAACAATAAAAATTAGTCTTTTCGAAAGAAATGTGTCCAAATAAAATCTCGAAACAACATTGTCTGCAGACATCAACACTACGGCTAATTGAAGAACAAGCGAGAAACAATATATGCAACACGAAGCCGTGAAAGGCAACCACAAACGGGCACCGAATCCCGCAACACACGAACCACACACACCAAGTGACTGCTGCACACAGAGAGGCGTTCCTTCGCTGCATCGAATTGGGCGGGGCAAAGTGACCAGCCGAGTTGAAAGGCTCGAAGGTCAAACTGCATAAGTGAACTCTGCCCTATATAACGAAAGTCCGATCAATGACCACACAGTGGAGGGGATGGAGATGAAAAAAAGGAGGGAAATGTAGGTAGATCACTAGAAAATAACAAGATGCAAGGTTTGATCTAAACATCGTCACAATTCCTATTTCTTTTACCCGCCAATTCCGATTTCAGGCGGGTAAAAGAGGTCCACCAGATCAGAACCAGATCTAACTCAGTCGAGCTTGCAATTCATACTGTTGGTACTGTAACGATCAAAACCTATATTCGTTGTCGCACATAGGAATGTCACAATCACGGCCAATCGTGCTTCACACCCAGTCCTCTCAAGAACGGAGGGAATGGCTAAAGGGTGGGGCGTATAGTAGAGCAGATAGATGGTAGAGTGCTGATGCGCATGAAAACAGATGAATAATTTCCCCTCCTCTCCTTTCATTCCTTCCTCCACTCTCATCCCCTCCCCTCTAGTCAACCTGACGAACGAAATGGACCGTAAGGTGCGGTGGTGTCATGGCTTTAGTAAAAAAGCATTTAAGGGTTATCTCAAAAACCTTTAGTACACCAGAATGTAAAAATATATTTCATCTGAAAAGAGTGAGGCAATAGCAGGGAATCCAACATTTTAGAATCTTCAAGTAGGTGGTTTACCTAAAGCATTATGCCCACTAACAAACAATAATGATGAGGTAAGCTTAAAAGAATGGAATAAAGTAAATAGAATATATAAAACAATTAGAGCATAGGAAAAAAAGTACAGGTAGATGAGCCAATTACAGTAAAGGAAGTAGGTAGTACAAGTAGATAAACATAATGAATGGAAATAGACAATAAAAATCACCCGGTAATATTTTGAATAAACTGATGACAGCGGAAAAAAAGTACCTTCAATAGCCATTCCATAGTTTAGGCGCTAAGATCATGTCCCATAACTAAAGATCACAACTCAAAATACAAGTTTTGATCCATGGATTCAATGTCGTTTTGATCGACTTCTATTGCTCCTTTTATTGATCGATTATCGATTTGCTTGAACTGTAATGCTCTACGAATATCTTGATCCCTTTTTGTTGATGTTCCATTTCGGCATGAATGTTGAAATAAATAATTAAATAAATTCCACCTAAAATATATGAACACTATGGTATTTCTCTCATTTTATCTCACTCTTATAAGAGATTTATAAATCTATTCGTGAGTGGGCTTATATTTCGACGTTTACGATGCATCATTTTACATATGGTAACGCAGTCATACAAATAAATTGAATAAATAAAATAAAAATTATAAGATATAGTCAATATGCTATTCACTAATTCACCAGTAATATATTTATAAACATGAAAATACAAATAAAAAAATAAAGTATTGAAGAAAGAAGGCCTTCATAATAAAAAATAAATCTATTCGAAAAAAAGAGACAGAGTGGACAATACCAACGCCAGGTCAGCCACAAAAAACAGAAGCACCTCACTAATTAACCTGGAAGGTATGCGAATAACGGGCATTCGGCATCGTTAAAGATTGCAGTGAAGCATATAATTGGGCCTGTGACTCTTGAAGAGACTATATGTATGCAAAACTATAAGAATGCATTATTGAGTGGGTTAATTAGCTTGTTGTCTCATTTGATGATCACTACTACTGATAAGCGATCGTTCCATGCAAATATGTACCCCCTCCCAGCTCCCCTTCTTGCCCCCCCCCTCACATTTATAATAAAAAGAACTCATCCCCCTCCCCCCCCTCTTCCTTTCTTTGCAGTATTCACGCTTGATCTCAGTACATTTGCTAGCACTTCAGTGGTCCATTACTAAACATATGGATTTATCAACATCAACTGCTTCAATGATAATATATCTAATATACTTTCTAAATTTATTCTTACACATCTACCTGCAATTAAATTTCACAAAATATCAAGCATAAAAGATAGAAATATTTAAAGAAAGTATAGTTCGAAAATTACTGAAACTGATAAAAAATTCATCATTTCTTGAATTTATGCATTTATTCCAGTGATTGGGACTTGTATAATTGTTCCGTTCAGGAAGTTCGCTTGAAATAAAATTATAAGGGGTATTATTCAGTGAGTACGGTAACCTCGTACATAAAATTAAAAAACTTGAAGGTCACTCACAACTTGAAGATCATTTATGGCCTCAAGCGCTTTTACGTAAATTTAAGCAGACTCTAAATTGGTCTTAGACCATATAAAATATTTCGAAATTTAATTACAAAATAATCGACGTTGTTCCACTTATTTTCGCTATTAATCTAAAGGTAATTGAAGTGTATTCTCCCATTCTTAGAAGTTGAGAGAATTGCATCTTCTATTCATATAGATCTTTATTTCTCACTAAATTCTACCAATTCTATTTCGAAATCAACAAAAAAAAAGAATCAAGTGCAATTAAATTGAATATCTGATATTAGAAATATGATTTATTTAAATAAAAATTAAAACTTAAATACTTAAATATCGTTAGATGGAAATATTTGCAAAAAAAATGAATCAAATCAATGTTG
>QEWY01000235.1:67106-93165 GCA_006503575.1 Baylisascaris schroederi | reverse complement strand
AGAATATTATTACCACTTTATTGTATCTTTGAAAGTAGATACTTTCAAAGAATATTATTACCACTTTATTGTATCTTTGAAAGTAGATACTTTCAAAGAATATTATTACCACTTTATTGTATCTTTGAAAGTAGATACTTTCAAAGAATATTATTACCACTTTATTGTATCTTTGAAAGTAGATACTTTCAAAGAATATTATTACCACTTTATTGTATCTTTGAAAGTAGATACTTTCAAAGAATATTATTACCACTTTATTGTATCTTTGAAAGTAGATACTTTCAAAGAATATTATTACCACTTTATTGTATCTTTGAAAGTAGATACTTTCAAAGAATATTATTACCACTTTATTGTATCTTTGAAAGTAGATACTTTCAAAGAATATTATTACCACTTTATTGTATCTTTGAAAGTAGATACTTTCAAAGAATATTATTACCACTTTATTGAAGTTCAAAGAATCAAAAATATAAGAAGAAATCTTTACAATAATTCTTCGATTATTTGGCGATTTATAAGAGAAGCGAATATTCAATAACTTAAATATTTTTAAAGCGAAAGAGATGACTGCTAAAGAAATGTTCAAAGGAGGGGGTGGGGAGGGGGGGAGGGGTGGTGGCAATATAAAGACGAAATCAACAACCAATGTATAAAAATCAAGAACAAATAGAAAAAACCACCATTATTGATGAGTGGTCATCAATAGTGGGTCATTTCGGAAATGACCAATCCAATGTCAATATTCATTGATAGACCTACCTCAACCATTCAATACTTACGCAAATTCAATAGCGCATTTCAAGTACACTTTACCAAGTTTTCAATATGAACTCAAATTGCGCAACACATTTTTTTATAAGACACAAATATGAAAACGAAAAGAATGCCAAACAAATATAAGGATCGAAGAAGTGAAAGAAATAGCTAAATGTTACTAATGGCATCGCGAAAGGAAGTTTAAATTGGTTTTATGCAAAAAGATATGAAATAGTTTCAGAAATAAATTGAATAGAAATTAAATTTAGACAATTTGCAAGTTTTACTCAATATTTCTTCTTTCTTTCATCCTCTTCTCCAAATCAACATCTTCCTAAATTATTGCCAGCAAGTATGCCTTTCGAAGAAAATCACCCCCTCTACCCCCGCCTCCCAAACCCCTTGCTTCTTAATAAACTCTTCCTCTCGAATGCACTCCGTTTCAAGCTGAACAGAATTTTTAGGGCGCCGGGGAAACATCATATATAATATATGATGAACAGTATCATATCATATTATATCACATTTTGCATATATAAATAAATATAATATATAATATCATAAAGTGTATAACATGATATGATATGATATGATAGCATATTGGTATCATGGAATAACGCCGCTTCGCCGCTCTCAGCAAAATTTCCGAGTAAAATTCGGCGCCTTATTATTCTTGGCCAAATTTGGCGGCTTAGTATCAAAGGAAGCCATCAATTTTGACCAAAGTTTGTCGCTGACTATGGCCGGCATAAAACTATTAGTGATCAAGCGATAAATTCCTAGGCATTATATTTTTGCATAGTGGAATTTAAAAAGAAAAGCTGAGTAGTACACAACTTCTATAGATGGATTTAATTCAATGATTTGCCAACGATGAGCCTTAAATGACACGATAATTTGATTGCAAAATGTTTTGAGCATATCTAGAATTTTACGTTTATAGGAATTATTGCCCTCAAAATTCATTGATTTTCTATTGTTGTGGAATTTTTTTTGTCTCAAAATTTTCGATCGTTTCGATGTTCTTCTTTTCAATTCAATAATTCCTGTTCACTTAAAAATTTTAAAATTTACAAATGATTCTCTAAATTATAAGATGCATCGTTAAATGCCCATATGTGATTTGAATGCTTCATTTTTGGCTATAAAACAGATGTTCAAAAAAAAAAAAAGAAAAGAAAAATTGGAATGTCATATTGCGCCAATCACTTAAAACTAAATCATCATCGAACGATAGTATAGAGCTAATATTGTGCCGAAAACAGATGCGCGCATCGATTCTACAACCAAAAAGAATCGATTGTAAAATTGTTCCTCAACGTTCGTTAATCTTTCGAAGTAAAACGACTTATCTGTAATCGTATCTAATCTAAATTAGAATATTCAGATACTCTAACATACTTGTAATGATAGACAATCGGAGAACTTTCATATCAATAGATAACCATATTAAAAACAAATGAAAATTTTAGATAAATAAAACAAATACTATTATAAAGTTTTCTTTCCAACAGATTGTGTAGTTTAAATTTTTAAGAATTTGATGCAATCATATTTTTGGTTAGTTTAAGGCAATAGCCGATGCGAGGTGGCAACGCTTCGGTAAGAGTGATTGATAATGCAACTGGCCTGAGATTAATAGCCACTTTCTTCATTGGCCACAATCCCTATTGGCAAACAATATCATCTTATTGGCCTATTCTAAGCAAATCCTTCAACTTAAGCACCAACATAAGCTTAAATCTACATCAGCTGTCTGCATCAATTATTCTAGTTGTGAATATAGCTTAGCTATTAACTTATTCAAAAACAACTTCTGCATTCAACGATAAAGATTTTCGGCACTTTAGTGATTTATAAGACGACCGGGATGTAGTCAACGAGGTCCCTTGTTCCTCTTCTCTCCCACCTCCTCCCCTCTACTCCTCAATATAGATCTCTTCAGCAATTGTAAAATGACGTAGAAATAAGGTTGGAATACGCGGTAATAAGTTTTGAAATAAGCCCCTACCAACGTACATTATGCTTTTCAAATGAATAGACAGCAAAGGTTCTGCAAACGCATCAAATTTATGCACTATTATCATTTTAGAGTACGCAAATATATGTTCCATGTACCAAGGCAAAGGACAGAAACCTAATAATCATTTTCAATAAAGACAACAATAACTTTGTTACAAAAAAAGAATAAAATAAAATTAAAATAAAAAAACAGCACAAAGTTTTAAACTCGCAACAATTAGCGCTATAAACTTGAAGTATGATTGTCGGCTATTTGGTAAATGTTCTAGTGCATTTTGGGTTAGCCGCGTCAGAATGATATAATTGTTGATGAAATTTTGATTAGCATCTAATAAGCTCATTTACGGTGGAATTTTTTTTTTCAATTTTAGTAAATTTTTTAATAAATAATGCAGTGAAACAACAATTCTGTAAATTTTTTCGTTTTTTTCCTACGTTATTCTTTCTAAATTATTTATTTCTAAATTAAAATATTTTTTCTCTAAATTTTAATCGAAATCGAAAGAATTTTCACTATTAAATCCGATACAAATAAATATTTCCCCTATGCGATAATCGGTAGGCAATTTCAAAAAATAAAAAATAAAAAATAATCTATATAGCAAAGGATTTGTAAATCCTCCTTATGCAGTACCACTCAAAATGAAAAAACAGAAAATTAATAAACTGAACGAAAAAAAAGAAAAATAATAAGAAAAATTCGCATCTTCAAGCACTATTGCACCCAGCGTTTACGCTTCGCAATATAAGCGTTTAGCCTGCAGAAAAGTATTCACTCTTTTGCATATATGTTGCCTAATCTACCTTTCAAAGCGTTGCACGATTAGATCGCAGCTTCAGTTGGTTGCAGACGAAGGGTGGGAAGGGGGGGGGGGGNCAAGCAGATAATGATCGGCGATTCGAGATGCAGAATGCTGTAATCTCAAATGTTCCATCAATAAAAAATTCCAAGTTTAGCGAATCAAGTTTTAGATTCAGCTGATGAGAAAAAACTTCGTATTCTCATTAGGGTAGAGCTAATAATGGGAAATTAACAAAAAGAACAGATAAGAAATGAAATATTTAACGAATATTTCAATGCCTATGTTATTTTATCGTTTTAAATAAATATGAATAAAAATCAATAAAATCCCATTGGAACAAAAATGGACAATAATAATACAGCACTTCAAGTAGTAACAGAATAGGTAGAAAAGAGAAAAAAATGGGAAAGGTCAGGGGGGGGGGGGGGCAAGCGAGGAAGGTTGGGGAGATCAATAAGAAGGCGGAGCAAGAGTATAGTGAAAGTAAAATTTTTTACGAAATTATAAGATTTTTCGGAATTTCTACTATAGTGTGATTTTCTCTTATCTGTTTTTTTCGCAATGAAAAGAAATAAAAAATTCGGTCCTATTTCAGCATCATCATAAAATAATTCACTCTTTAACTTCACAGTTCAAAGATCGTCTTTAAAAGGCGGCAAATAACGAAGATAACAAAGAACAACTTCACAATCGGGTAGCAAATAGACCGGAAGATAGGAGCAATGCAACAATGAAATTGAGCTCGACTATATCTGGGCCTAATGTTCTTCGAATAGCCAGCTGATGCTACAATTGAATGAAATTTTTTTTGCTAGTTTTTAGCAAACATAGAGACACTCCAATAGCGCAAATATTGCTATTGTAAAATTGGTGAGAGTTTCCACCTACATACTAATTTCATCCTGAAGTATGAAATTAAAGTACGTCGTAGTTAATATAAACTATACTTTAAAGAAAATATTAAATAAAATAAATATATAATAATAAATAATTTTTTTTTAAAAAAAAAGCAACAATCATGACTGAGAATAATAATTTCAGAATGCTTAGAAAATTTCGAAGGGAATCCTTGAAATTTGGCGAGTTATATATTGCAGTAATAAAAAATTACATAATTTAATAATAAAATGCCCATATCGAACCAAAAAATTAGATATTTTTCATCGAAATCAGCTGCAGAAATAACTTCAATCATTCTTGACCAAGAAAATTTTAAGAAAAAAAAGGATTCACTAGATAAATAAATACAGCCAATATTTCTCCCCTCGACCTTCTATCCATCACAAAAAACATTTCAGCGAGAAAAAGTTTATTTTATGTAGTAACAAAGTAAGAAAAAATGTGCTATATAATAGCAGTTTGCAATATAAGCACATATATTTATCAGTGTCATTCACCGCTTACAAATAGACTATCAAAGGCAATCATGAAGCAATGAGGTCGGCTTATGACCGAACATTCAGCCTTACAGGAAGTTGCATTCAACATTATGCTTATACTCTTAGAGGGCGTTCACTCACTTTTTCCCTACTTTTGCATGGACAACCGTTGTGCCTACTTCATAACGCATTTTAAACTTAACAGACGTATCAGAGCCATCAAATTGTTTCAAATAAAAAGTTGTGTAATCTTCATTTTTCTCTTATTTATTAAGTTGTAAAGCTTTATAATAAGAACTAGCATGCTTAAAAACGCATGTTGTAGAGCACATCTAGCAACTTGTGATCTGTAGGTACGGTAGCAATTATACGGTACCAATTTTGTGGATGTTGAAATGGAACATACCTAAGATTAATAGCTAATTTTTTCGGGTCAATATGCAATTCCATAAAATAATGGACTCAATATGCGGAAACTTATCGACGAAACCTATATCCCAGGCATGAGGAAAGGGGGAGGGAAGGGGGGGGGGGGGGGNGTTATATTACCTTTGAACTGCAGAAAGCTTTTAAACGCGACACTATTATCTTCCTTAATTCTCTACAAATTCCATTTTTTAGATCAATGAAATTCCAACAAAATTCAACTCGAAGTTTCTCGCAAAAAAAAGGAGAACTTTCTGCAGTAAAAATTTATATTTAAAATAGTATACTGGACATTTTTTGTATAAGTACCATGTTACTGTTAGATTATATGGTATCCAAGTTAGTGGACAATTCAAATATTTGTGGTCATTGTTGAATGGTCATCTTTTATGCAGATGTTTCGCACTATGTTCACAAACAAATACATTCAAACGATGCCGTTCAGTTGAGCCCACCTTGTATGCAAAACTAAGCAATCAGCATCATGCTAAACACCGAATGCATAAAATGTTAAGCATTGCTCTATGCAAGCTCCACTAATCAAACATATAAAAATGTGTTCAGGTCAATTTGGCCATAAATCGCGTGTTTTTATGTACGCATTCGGTCATGAAATTGTTTTACGCTCATCGTTTAGGTCACTAAACGCATACCGAATAGCGTCAATGAGGGTCTCATATTTTAGTGGAATGCTTTGCGGATATTTCTGGTCATAATATAAATTACTATGTTTGATAGTACAATCATTGAATGCACTAATGAAGATAAAATTCACCAAAAAAAGATCTCTATCAAACCAATTACAGGTTTATATATAAGTTGTTTAGTAAAGATGCATTCAACAGATTTCGCAACAATAGTTTTCCAAGATTGACCAAAATCTAAAAAGTAGGCAGATTAGGGCACATTTTTTAAAGTTAATCCCAGCAAAACTTTACTTTACTTTATTTTAATTAAGAAGGCATTTTCGACTTATTTGTTGTTCCGCTTAGTAGGAGGGTTGAGACCTGAGACTACAGTACCCTCATGTCCTGATAAGGATGCTGGGCGGTGTGGCTCGGTAGGACGGAGCGAGAAGTTTGGTTGAAGCTCACTTACAACCGATTGCGCACTAAGCGATATGAAACAATGAATTTCCAACAGAATTATGCTTTTGAAATATGCAAATTTTGCCATAGAAAACTTATTCTTATACAAACTAAAATCAAAAATTCCAGTGAAATGGAATTTTTTGAGTAATTTAAATGAAAAAAAAAACCAGAAAAACCGCCAAAAAAAGGCAACATACCGTAGCTCATGTCTTGTACTTTTATATTTTAGTACATTCAATACATAAATATCACCTAGTTTAGAATATAAATTATTGAACAAATAATCGGAAGTAAAAATATAGCCGAAAAAATTCGCATAAATAAGAAATTCACAAGTTTCCTTGCGGTTCACTTTTTGCACTCATATTTCTACAATTTGCATTTGCAATATTTTCAATATTATAATATTTATAAATATTTGCCTATTTGAGAATTATAGAAAAGAAAAATAGCTCATAAAGAATTTGTTGCGACTTTTAAACTTTGTACCAAAATAATTAAAAAACAACGATATCTCATTTGTATTATCTCTTTATTTTCGAGTATATCGTTCACTCAAATCTAGATGCCGAAAAACTATATTTTTTTCTACTAGAGAAAATAAATTTTTAAAAAAAGAAAATTTATTAGTGCACTAATTAAATTTTTAGTACATTATTTTTGCAATTATATATTTATGAAGCATATCGACTTAGATCCTTATATGCTAATGCTATTCAGCTTAGATAATTTACATATTAAGTATATGCTTATATTAACGTATATTTACGAAGTAAAATAAATAATATTTGCTGAATATGAAAGAAATTAGCTTATATAATAATTGAAAACTTTGAGTAGACATTAATTCGAGTTCGTCGATTAAGTCGACCCTATGAAAATCATCCCAAAAGCGTCATACTAACAGCGCCTTGAATGCTTTTTATGACACATATATCACTAACATATGTGCTTCGAATCTTTACTAATACATCATATTTTACATTCAATATTATAATGCACTTCTAAAGCTCTAAGTTCAAAAATTTTGCAGCTTACAACTTAAAGTATTCTAAAAATTTGAAACAACAACAATATAATTCCACTAAATTTACAATACAATAATGAGTAAATTAAATTAGTAGCAATATATACGATCGAAATCTTCACAAATAATTAGGGCTATTTAGAAAGAGACGATATTAGAAAATGCACAAAAATTTTCGAATTTTCTATGTTGAACAACTTAGCAGCAATGATCAAATATTGCATATTCCAGAAATCAACCGACTGTAATTGACTAAATAATAAAAAATTTTCGAAAGTCCCCCATTATGACCCCTCCTCTCGTTACCTCCCTCTCCTCCTCCCCCTCCACTGCAATAATGATATAAGAGCAATTGAGCCATCTGAATAAACACAATGAAAGGTCAAATAAAGGTGAATATGGAATGAATAGAATCAGCGATTATCAAATAAAAATAAGAAATAAAAAGGGCAATTAAGAAAGCCTTCAATTCGGAGTGTGTGTGCATACGACACACATCTGCCCACTATCATCCTCCACTGACCACACAACATACGCTCATCACCTTACAATAAATGTTATGCATACGGCGATTCTACTAGTTCAACACCAATTGCAGATCATTTTGGTGGTCATTGCTGTAAAGATGTGATAATACTTGAACCTAAATGGTCACTCTATCAGTTAGGTTGGTCAATTGCTCAAAGATTCATTACAAGAGAGCAAACTACAGTAAAACTAGATCAATTGGGTTGGTCAACCACTTAAAGATTCATTACAAGAGAGCAAACTACAGTAATACTAGATCAGTTAGGTTAGTCAACCGCACAAAAACTCGTTATAAGAGAGCAAACTACAATAACACTAGATCGTATAACTCTTTTCTTAGTTTAGGCGAAATGTGGCATTCTAATAAAGCTTTATGCCAATATATTTTTGCGTCTAATGCAGCTACAGTAGTATTGAGCTGAGGATCAAAGTTCAATAAGCTGCAAACTTTAAATTCCTTCAGGTGGACAAAGAAAATAATAACTATGAGTTTTTAATATTGCATATTTAAGTTTGCATATAAAAGAAGCATTATGCTTNAATGCAATTCTCTCAACTATTTATCGCTGTTGTTTTATCGCAATTCGCTAAAAATGAATGGATTCTTAGCGGCAATCGTAACGATTTTTTCGGTGTAGTTATGCAGTTGCAATAACAGTTGTTTCATCTTTCGGTCTTCCCAAATATTTTATACGGAATAATCTTGCCCATCCGATGCATCCTCTGGCTACCGATTTCCCAAGAAGATGTAGTGGGTTGATTCATCAGTACTCGATAAGAAACAACCGCATCCTAAAGCAATCTACAAATAGACGAATAAGTTCATTCGACTCTAAACGTTTGCGTCTACATCAAGAAAGAAGCTTCGTCCTTTAGAGATTGAAAGGAACAGAAATGTTGATCAATCATATTTGTGCGTCATACTTCAGGTCATACTTCAGGTCACACTTTTAAAACTAACTTCATTCTTATGAAGGATTCTGAAAGTAACATAGCAACTAAATGAAGTGGAAGACTGAAATTGACAGAAGTTTCGATTAAATAAGAGTGAGGCAAAAGGAGTTAATTTGAAGGCTCACTAAAAATGTAGAAAGAATGCGGTAGAAGGCGTCATTGAGTCGGCAGTATAGATTTTTTCGAGAGGCACTGTCTCTAGGGACACACAAATTGCGAGCACACAAGTCTCTCTATTCGATGTGCTGCGCACAGATGAGAGTCTATCACGGCATTCCACTATCTATCTATATCTAACATAAATATTTTGAATAAAAGCAATATTCACTTACTATATGTTTCCTTTAATTTATATAATATTAAAAAAGTACATAGTTTTATATGCAATGATTAATGAATCTACTCGTGATATCTGAAATGATGCGATATATATACATCAACAACCTGGGGGGGGGTTGAGGTGGCACAAGAGGGAGAGAGTAAAAGACTTGCAATTATTTTCTAGTCAAAGTTCCAGCAAATAAAACGATAATATTATAATTCATAGAAAAAGTCCAGAAACTCAGTGGAATATTGATATGGAAATTCCTCATGATTGGCATTTCCGGTAGATTTTTGGTTTATAAAATTAGTTCTCAAATAAAACGATAATATTATAATTCATAGAAAAAGTCCAGAAACTCAGTGGAATATTGATATGGAAATTCCTCATGATTGGCATTTCCGGTAGATTTTTGGTTTATAAAATTAGTTCTTAAAGAAAACGATAATATTATAATTCATAGAAAAAGTCCAGAAACTCAGTGGAATATTGATATGGAAATTCCTCATGATTGGCATTCCCGGTAGATTTTTGGTTTATAAAATTAGTTCTTAAAGAAAAACGAATCGACAAGCAAATATTTTGAGCTATCTTCGAACGAATAGATCATAAAACAAACGCTATACACTTCTATGCAACATTAGCGCTATTCAACCCAAAATAATCTACCTTATGCATATTTTGAGGGAAAATTTTTCTTTTATAGAAAGTGCATAAAGCTATAAATTTATTCCCGAAGGTGTTGTTCATTGTATGCCTTGTAGATAGTCGTTATTAGGATGTGTTGCCTTAAATGAATGCATTTCGTAAGGTTCACCCGGCTGGAGATAATTTTTCAATTGCTATGCGTTGCATGAAGCATAAAATGCCGAATAAATTTTTTGCAAATATTACATAATAGTTCATTGCGAAATCCAAGCGGATTTTTTTTCACGTCTTTAGTTGACTCACACTTAGTTCTAGAAGGTGCTCAACGTTTCATTCATATCCGCATCCTCATCTATCAAAAAAGGTAAATTCAAGGTAAACATGATTATTCATTCTAAGAGGTATTTTCAAAGAATTGATGTATTAAGAAGCAACAGGTTAACAACAGGTATGGTTGACCTTTTTGCAAGCATTCTCTATACGATGGGTCATTCCAGTTATACCTATTCTTTGTTTAATTAGTATCACAACTTTTGCATAAATGTTAATTACATAGGAGTGCATATTATATAAAAATCTAAAAGTTATAAATAATTCATCGGTTAACATTAACAAGCTGAAGTAAGTTTCCGGAAGGATAACCATCCTATCATAGAGGTATAGCAGAACTCCATCACAAAGCTTCATAGATATGTATTTTTTTTTTGACCATAAAATGGAAGCAAGATAGAGAATAGAAGCATACAATTCTAATAAAATTTTTCACCTCCTCTGCCTATTTTCTCCCATTCTTCCCCTGCTTTCCCTCCCCATTCCCCCTCCCCTCCCCCCTCACCGCTCTTCCATCCCTCTCTCCTCCTCCAAATTTCGGTGGTACATGCAAAGAAATGCAAATACGATAGCATTTTTTTTTTACTAGGTGGAATAATTGTCGAAAGATTAGAACCTTAATTCCACTTTGGAATATGGCTAATTCATACGCATATTATTGAAAATTTGAGCCGAAATGCAATCTAAATTGCGATAAACTTAACGTTACTATTGGCACCAAAGTTGCATTCGTTAGCTCAGAGCTAACTGGTAAAAGCAGTGCAATGAAAAGATGAATGAGATCCGAGATGGTTGCATAGACGTGACAGCTGCTCGGAACTGTGTTCGATACGCTGTTGACAGCTGAGTAGTACTCTTACACTTCGAGGAAGTTCAAATTCATCGGCAAACCTATGTAAAAAAGAATCTAGCACTAAAACTTTATTCAACAGTTTAGAGGTAGTAGGACTTAAAAGAGGCTTTAAAAAATACTAATCTTTAATAGCTTTATGGAATACCCGTATTCCCATATATTTTTCCCCATATTACTGTAAAGATCACCTCGCAAAAAAACTTAAGAAAAATGAACCTGAATAAACGTGAATATCTACCTAAATCTTGTTTGCATCCAAAAAGTACTAAAACAATGCCACAAGTAGAAAATCGATTGGACTTTTGTTATTGAAAGAGGTAGAGCGTTTGTTAGTAATTCAATTACATCACATCGTCTTCGAAGGCAACGATATATTCGGCGCAGATCGTTGACAAAAAAAGTTGCGTCTGTATTGAGCGTATAGTTCATCATTCTGTCATATATTGGCATAATCGACAGGCAACTATGATTAAGCACACTCATACCCTCCATATAGAAATACGGCTGTTCGTTGTTTATATCTGAGAAATCACTTCCATACTCAGCAAAACGAATATAATGAATATAGGCCAATATGGCAAATATTGGCCAAAATTGGCCAATCTCTAAATCCCTAAAGTAAACTCTCAAAGAATTCACTTGAGCATTCCATTATAATCAATTTATTTATTTATAGAAATTTCGTTTTATTTTTCTAGAATAAGCAAAAAAATAAAAAATACCAAATAAAAATTCCAATAAATCTATATTATTACCTAATCTATCTATAATTCTTTTAAAAATATTTATATGCAGTAATTTTCAGAACAAATACAATTATGATTTAAAGGAAGATGGAGAGGAAAAGGAAAATAGTAGGTTACCTTAACTAAACTTTCAAAGTTATAATTAAACTACGCATATATTAATAAGCTCTAGAGGAGCTTAATTAAAGGAATCTCATAATAAGCTCTAGAGGAGCTTAATTAAAGGAATCTCAAGAAGAAAAAATTTTTTGTTGAGATTTAGTGAAAATTTTTACTTGATATTATTCTATTTACTGAATATATAAATGATCTCTCGTATTAATATAGCCGCATTTTACATAAAAGATGCAAAAATTTGCATTTGAAAAACCTATTCACACGCAAAGAGGTTTAAACCAAATCATACTTTATAGGTAATGGACTCTTGGTTGAGTAAATATGAATGATTGCTTATCATCATTACTGTTTAGTATTAATTCTACTACTATACTTCTACTAACAATTCTAATAATGACCATTGGTCACTCAAACATTGGTCACTCACACACCATTGGTCCATTGGTCACCATTGGTCACTCAAGCAATTGGTCATTCGAGTATTATTGCCAGTGTTAGTTGCTTTTCGTAACGAAAGCCAACAACTAGTTAAAGCAATATTTATGCAAGATAATATGCGTGAGAATAACTAAAAACGAAGGGCACAAAGAAAAGCATATTAATACTTAAACAGTAAAGCTGTCACAAAGAAGTGATCACTCCCATCTCTAACTTAGACATATTCCTTCCGTTTCGCTTTCGACAACTTTTGTGATATAATTGATTAGTTTCCGATTGCAATAAATTTCCTGAAAAGAAAAAAAAAATCGTAGAATGAGTTTTTTTTTAAATACAACTAGGTTACAACATTTTCAATGGATACTCTTTTAAAAAAACTAATTTTTTCCGCTCTTCAAAAAAGATTAGTCGATAGGCGGAAAATGGTTTTTGTTCAAATAAAATATACGTGATGAATTGATCCGTAATAAAAAGTAAATGAAAATGAAAAAAATTTTATCTAATTTTATCTATGGACCACAATTAACTATAAACTTCGACCATAAAATCATATAACCATAATAAAATTACCGGAAGTATCGCTAAAGAGGTTAAAAATTTTCTACAAATACCTTGGAGAAAAATTGCAAAATACAATTTAAGAAGAAACCACGCACTCAACCAAGAAAATAATCTCTATTTATCCAAACTTCTACAATTAGCTTCTATATTAAGAGATATGGCATCTTCAACTTCTAAAGGTTTTGATCTGGAACTATTAGATAGATCTTAAGCTGAAGATCGATATATCTCGTGCACATGTCGAACAAGTTTCATAGTAAACTAAGTGTATACAAACCATACAATGCATACCTCATACGGGGATTCAATGGTAATCGGATAGTGGCAATACAAATTGAGCAAACGATCGACAAGCCAAGTTGAAAAGCTCGAAATGTTTACCGCTTAAGTTGGGAGAGATGGAACAACACCAAATGCATTCACAATTTTGGTCTTTAAGGGGGGGGGGGGGTATTAACTCTTTATCGGTAAGAAAACCAATAGTCAATAATTCCTTTTCCGTATAAAAAACTTGAAAATGCTAGAGGTGCAATAAAAGGTGTAATAAAGGTGCAAAGGTGTGAGCGACACTTATGAGTGCTAGAGGAAAGTAGACTTTTTTCCCCCATTCAACGACAGAAATTCTTTTTCAAAATCGGTTTTTTCTACCTGATTTCTTTAAAACTTATTCACGATCTTTAGTAAGTACCATACCTAATAACAAAGTCCATTCTTATAATGCATTCATTTACTATTTCTAACATTTACTACGAAAACAGATTTAATCGTAATATACTGCAAATTAATAAAAAATTAGAAACAATAAAAAATTCTAGATTTTATGATTTAACGCTTCGAAATTCAACACAAAATTTTTCGATTTTAATACTCAAATAAAATTTCATTGATTTATCGCTTTAAATATATTATTATCGAATTAATAAATAATTGCTAAATATTTCAACTCTTAGATAATTCAATAGAAAATTATTCAATTCATAAAATATTTTCAATGTTAACGTATGCAAAAAAATAAATAAATAAATAAGCAAATAAATAAATAAATAAAAATAAAAATTCTCCAATGATAAATGCCACTATTGCTAGAAATCATAGTTCTTAATGAGTCCATATGAAAGTTGTGTTTCGTTGATTAATCAACCATATAATAAATAGCCCAGAATGAGACGCTTGTCTAGTATTATCTCATCATAAACAAATACGCTTTGCTCGGCATTAAATAGAGGAAAAAAAAAATTAGCGCAATATGGGGATTATTGCTTCTAAAAGAACAAACGTTATTTACGTAATGCTCTATTTGTTTTTATTGCATAAATTTTTTCATACACATCCGGAAAATATCTTAATAACAAATATATTAATACCGGAAAAGGTTTCCGAATCCGGCCAATCCATAATCCAGTTGGTCTACTCAGAATCTGGTGAATATCAAAGGCAATCCGGTAAGCGTTCATCATAGATTCTCTCATAGGCGAATTAAAACATTTTACCGATACCGATCCGGGGCACTTTCTCCATATAACTCATTCTCCTTCCTCCTTCCCTCCTTCCCCNGGATTTCGTTGAGCTAGCAAAAATAAGATAATAAGATAAATAAATAAGAAAAAGGCAAATTTTTTTTGTCAAATATAAAATCTTTTTAAATATAAGATAATTATATAAGATATAAGATATAATAAGATAAGATAAATTATAAATAAGGATAAAAATCTCTTAAATAAAATAAAAATGCTAATTTTTGTTCAAATTTCGAAAATAATTTCAGTGCTAGATATTAAATTTTTCTATATTATCGATATTATATACATTTTTAAAGACTGATAAATAGATCAACTTAAAATAAGCGTCATTTCACTGATTTACCTCATATATTAGGCGTTTATTTGAACACCAATAAATTCCCAAAATGGAAACGGGAGTTGATATCCGATTTAAGGTACCATCCAGACATAAATTATTTTTAGTTTATATCCTCTTTCTAATGGCCAACGAATAGCAAAAGAAAATACAGAGTACCAATGAGCCAGCTACATTTACAACAATACAGCATAAAGTAACTGATAAAAATTATAGTATTAAATGAATTTCTTTGCAATATGGTAAGCTTTCCTTAGTGATAAGGATTTTCAGAAATTAACGAACTTTTAAAAGAAGCTTATCACTATCTAGGTGAAATCACTGACCTAAAATATTTGTTTTATTAATAATATCGAGTGAAACGTTCATGTTGGCTATGTAATTATATACTGGAAAGCTGTGTTACGAATATCACCTCATCATATAAAAATTCAATTAGATGAAGAGAGGATGGGAGGTTGAGGAATACGAAGAGAGGAGGGGGAAAGACAGAGGGAAAGAGGGGAGGGATTAGTAGAAAGAAGGGGAGATAGAAGTGGGAAGAAGGGAGCAGAGAGGGTGGGAGGGAGGGAGGGAGGGTGGGAGGGAAGGAGGGAGGGAGGGAGGGAGGGAGGGAAGAGCTAGGCAAAGAGGGACACGAGGTAAGGAGAGAGGGCAACAAAAGGTACCGGAAAACAGCTGTGCAAATGCAACGCATGATGTATGAAGAGTGCATCTTATCTCGCCTCTATTCAAACGCCATCACTTCAGAGGGGAATTGCCGACAGGATGAGCATAAATACAGCCTTGAATGGGCATCGTTTCATATGTCAATAAGCTTATCTACCCCCTTTTCGTCTTTATAATAATACAAAAAACTATATCTTCAATAAAATTGAGAAATTTATAAAACATAATAAGAGCATAATAAAAATCGAATCATAAAATTTTTCAAATGTATTTCTAAAATTTTTCAATATATTTCTAAAATATGTAAATTATTTTCTACCGTTTATACCTTTGTTTTTTGCAATATAGCTTAAACTTTAGGTATACACCTTAAAAGTCTTGATTGTAGTAATACTTCTATCGTTTTCTACCTCCATAAAGAAGGATTTTCCTTCGAAAACCTACAAATACGATTGAAGACTTCTCAACAGATATCCCAATCCTACAAAAATTGAAGCCAAAAATAAATGAATAAAAAGGAAGAAAGAAGTCAAATACTCGGCATTTCATGTACTCCTTCGAGCATATAACTTCAACGCCACATTAAACACTTATACAACGCATTCAGAGAAGATCGTTTCATGCATCTGATTGAAAAGGTCGATTCAATAAACCTAAGAATGCATCATCGAATATTCTAGAAAAATTTTTAGTGCATTTTATAGAATTGAATAAAACTAAAGCCCATTGAAAAAAAATAAAAATAAAAAAAATAAAATGAAATAAAAAACAAAACAAAATAAAATAAAAATAAAAATAAAAANGGGGGGGAGAGGGGTTCCGACACAATCCCTCATATAATGGTTGAAATCTACTTATCGCTTAATAATGTTAAATAACCTACAAACATTATGTCAAGAAATATACGTCCGATTATAGTTCAGTTAGGTAGATGAAACACCCTTTTTGGTTAATAGTCTAATCGAAGGATGTAATAAGAGAAACTGATGATACTGAAAGGAGGATACTTAAGAAAGCGAATCGAAATCCTTCTCTAGCCCTACTATATACCGCTTAGCTAAGCCAATCAAGTAAGCAATTTGCATAAAATAATTGAATTAGATATTTAAATATGAAATTATATGTGCTATAAAAATTATAAAATATCAACAATGGGAAAATCTTGACCTCTTCAGATGTGTGTAACCTTGGTGACCATAACGATCACCTGTTTGACCTTTTTCTTTTATTGACATGATTTGCTGATCGCTTATTATGGGATTATGCACCTATAAAATCAGCACTCAAACAAAAATAACCTCATAATGTACACTTCAACGATTCTGATCATGGAAAATGCTTGAATATATTGCAAATTGAGACATCAATGATCGGTTTTAACGATTCGGCGATCAGGCAAATATGCTTCGTTCCGCAAAAATTTCTAGCGCTTATTAAACATCGAAGATAACGGAGAAAAGGGGGATAGAGAGAGGGATTTTGAAAAATAAAACTGTTTCTTATGCAAATTACAAAGAGTTGTGCAGGAAGTCCTTTATTTAAAGTTATGCAAAATTTCTATTCTTTAAGGAACGTAATGTTTTCTGTTTACGACTGAGAATGAAGCATATAAAGCGCTAGAAGGTGATTAATAAGAGCAATAGCTATCAATAAGACTCCAAAATATTAAAGCATCTTCTTTTTAAGCTTAATATCAAAAGGAAGTTTCTCAAATATTATACAATTCCTTAAATGAGTCCAATAATAATTACAATTCACACCTAAATTTATTTAAAAATTTTCAAAATTTTGCGAAAAAAAGCAACGGTGCCTCTTTGTTCAACAATTCAAATTCCCACCTCTTATTTCCAAAAATTTCAAGTATTTTTGAAAATAAATAAAAAGATAAACACAATAATATGAGAGTTGTACACAATGAACTAGTAGGTGAAAGCGTTGAGTATTTGCATATGTTGTCTATGTGGATTTCAATATGTGTGTTGAAGCATATGTACTGGACTCGACGTGCATGAATTATTATTGCGTAGTGACCATTGAAAAGGCCAATTCAATCATTTGCAACAATACGTTAACCAATAGTCGATTCGGGCCAATAGAGCCCATAAATTTGTCAACACATTTACGTGTATATTAACATCAATGAGCATAACGAGTTGTTTCCGAGATTATAAGTGAATAAGCTTTTTTTTGATAGTTGAATTTTAATTTAGAATGATTTTTATTTATTTATTCATCTCTGCTATCCTCTTATCCTCCTCCCCTCGCCCCCATCTCACCCTCCCCTCTCTTCTATAACTCAATCATCTAGAAGACAACCATACATCAATATGCGCAGAGTTTTCTCTTAGATTCGATCTGAATTCTATACCTGTATTAATAAGAACCTATTTTCTAAAATACATTGAATAAATACTAATCATGAGGTCTGATAGGAATAAGGGGAACCGGAAGTAAAAAATATAGAATTTAATGACATATATAAGCTTTAAAGTTTACTTCAATTTATTTAGCTATCATCTTCAACAACAACTAATAAAGTCATCCTTAATAATTTCAACGTACAATACAGCCGATAGGCTAGTTGATCACATCCTTTTATCTAGCTTAAATTTGCTCATTTCTATCTCTTCGGGGGTTAGTATAAAAAATAAAAAATAAACGCCTCATAGAATTGATGTTCTAGTGACTATTCATATAAAAATGTACCTTTATTATATCTCGAATAATTGTCGTATAAATTTGCATCTGATGAAGTTCGATATGTGGTACTGTTTGCGCCTCAAAATAATTGAAATACTTCACTCGGCCTTTATCACCTTCCAATCTCCATCTAAACCAAAAAGACATTACATATTCCACTTAATAGAGTAAATCATTGTAAAATGTGACATAGGTAAGCGATTGCGCATTACATCTGAAGCAAAGGGCAGGTGGAGGTGGAAAGGGGGAAAACAATGGAAAATGGACAACAATCTAGAGGTGAAACTCAAAATGAAACATGCAACAATGCGAACTTATTGGTCATCTATTAGAGTGACCCTCTTTAAGTCATCTACTGTCTATCAAAGGTGACCGAATGACCACTACTAATAGTTGATAATGTAAGTCCATTTCCGCTTGAAATAGACTGTATTTCAGAACTTCTAACTGCCCCCCCCCCCTCCCTCCCTCTTTCTTATCGGTTAAGAACCTACTTACCTGGCTCAGGTATGCGCCTTAATGATGCTAATTTACTAACGATAGGAATATGAGTGTCGTTTATAAGATTCGAAGTGATGGAGTACAATTAGCATTGCAACAATAATCGTCTCATAAATATTGTCACCTCTCAAGCTATAATCTATCATAATTTCGTTGACTTGTCACTAATTAAGTATTCAATTCAAAATTGTTGATCTAAGAGAAATATTACTACTCAATGAATAAATAATTATTATTTAATTACCTTCTACTCAATGAATAAATAATTATTATTTAATTACCTAATTTAATTCCTATCATTATAGTCTAAGATACTTCGCTTTAAATATTTATAAATATCAACTAAAATAGGATTAGTACAACTCATATAAGAAACGTCTCTTATAGAAATAGGTAATAAATAAACTAAATTCACTTTATTTCTATTTTTTTTTCTTGCAAATCGTTATGGAAGATTTGAAAAAATTACAGAAACTACTTCATTAAATATTAAAATTTTTAAAGAAGAATAAATAATTATTAGTCACCAGTTGAATTTTGGTCTCTACTTTCGTGCATCTTTACAAAGTTGATAAATTAGTGCTAGCCTAATTGACTTCCCTCAATGTGTCATCAAGTATGAAAATTAACCTCTAGTTAAAGTGAACTATAAATAAACAAAATTGACAGCCGGCTTGCATTAAGGACCATATTTGCGAGGTACCATATGGCGGTCATGCTGCCTTTTATTGTAAGCGAATTTGCCAATATTTATATGATCTTTTTATTTCTTTTTTTCAATTCCAACATTTCAAAAGATGAAAACAAACATAAAATATATATATAACGAACTCTTTGATTGCTATAGGAATTCAATTAGAGACGATAATAAATAAAGAGCGGTCAACTTGTGCAACACATATTTATCATATGTTATGAAGTTTGCGCATAACACAGATAAGAAAGCAATGACAAACGAGATAGTAACGATCAGCATGTCCACTTGACGGTCACCTCAAAGGAGTGACCATTTCTATTGAATTCATATATTCCAACATGATATCCTCAAAATGCTAACTAAACAATAATATTGGGCAAGAAGTTTTCAGGATCGCTGCAAACGAGCATATGGAAATCAAAGACATCAAACACAATAATTTTCCAACTTGCAGCTGATTTGCATATTCGACTCTCTCGGTAAACACCTACTATCGTATAAACCGAACTCGTTCAATACAATTGCATAACGCATTACAATTGTGATTTTAACTTGATGGTATTATACTCTATTAGCAATATATATAATAGTCTTTATTCACATATAAAAATTTTTATTAGTATAATTCAGCGAAAAAATAAATCAATTATTTGGGAAGTTGAGAGTGAATGATGACATATCGATGATGAAGAGATTGACTGAACGATTTATGGAGTGTATCCCAGGTCATCTCATAAGGCACTTCGTTATTGATCTGCTAGTGCTACCTGAAAAAACATCCTACCTATTAATATATCAAAGACGACTAAGGAAGGTAACATATGCAATGAAAATTATTTTCATTTAGCTGAAAAAATATTTTATACTCGAGTGTTGATTGATTTAATCCCATCATCGTTCAAAATACCTAAACAAGCACTGAAATTGATTTTAAAATATTTCACGATGGAATGAACTGGTTCCAGAATATTTCAGGATAAAATAAACGTTCGAGATCTAAAATAAATAATATAAAAATATAAAAATATTTTCAAGTGAATAAATAAAAAATGGAAAAAAGATTCAAGCGAAAAAATCAAGTATAACATACAAAACTCACGTGACATTAATCAAGAATTGTTCGTAAGGTGGAGGAGGTGGTGAGGCGATTGCACCTGTCGCGTTCATAGTATCATATGATGGCGCCACATTAATGCTGCAATGTCGATTATTTATTTATTTGATTAAAAACCTGTTGTTTCATTCAACAACCATTTGGTGTTTTACAGGTACCTCCGCTGATGATAAATGGTTGCTGTTCTACCTCATAGTCATAGAGTGAATCGTGGTACTACAGATGCTACGGGTATGGGGTGAACCATGGTACTACAAGTTCTATGGGTATGGGATGAATCATAGCACTACAAGTGCTGTGGGTACAGGATGAACCATGGTACTACAGGTGCTGCTAGTATGGAGTAAACCATGGTACTACAAGTGCTATGGGTATGGGATAAATCATGGTACTACGGGTGCAGTGGGTATGGGGTGAATCATGGTACTACGAGTGTAGTGGGTATGGGGTGGATCATGGTAGTACAGGTGCTGCTAGTATGGAGTGAATCATGGTACTACAGGTGCTGTGGGTATGGGGTGGATCTATTATTATCGGTGCTGTTAGTACGGAGTGAATAATAGTACTACAAGTACTATGGGTATGGGGTGAATCATGGTACCACAAGTACCATGGGTATGGGATGAATCATGGTACTACAGGTGCTGTGGGTACAGGGTGAGTCATGGTACTGCAGGTGCTACAGGTATATGGTGAATCATGCGATCACACCGTTACCCATAGTACCTTACCAACTGCATATATGATAGGAACTAATTTTTTCGCTCCACTCAACAATGCCACAATCCTGAATCGGTCAATGACACGCGGTTGAAATAAACAACTTAATTACAGATAAGGTTGAGTCATTATCATTGTTGATAGCAACAGCAAATTGTTCACACTATCAAGAACACAAATAAAATTGTTCTTAAAGACTGAGGAACGAAAAACTTTCCGGATGAATTTAAACTTTCCGGAGGAATTTAAACTTTTCAGATGAATTTAAACTCTCCGGATAAATTCAAACTTTCCGGATGAATTAACGTATGAATTATGAAAATTTCACTTCATTAAAGAGTAGGACAAATACTTACAGTGGTGTTGAGACGAAGCTCGTCGTTGTATTTGTTGAATTATCATTGGAGCACTGGATCGCTCCAAGAAATACTATAATTGAACTCTTCGAACGTCCATATCTAAATAAATTGAAGCTGCTAAACATTTTCAAAGCAATATATTAGATAGAATAGAAAGAATGATACTAGTAGCTCACCGCTATGTCAAACCTCAAGAGGCCTACGATTAAATCCGGTGCCCGTTCCGTTTCCGGTCACAGCCAAGATAGAAACCGGATAACAAAGAACAATCAAAATCGGAATTGCATTTCATAGAACAACTTAGAAGTGAGCTATAAGTATAGCAATAAACCACTGATAATTAAAATATAAATAAAAATAGAAGAGTAAGGAGAATGTGGCAAACAATAATGCAAAATAAACCTCTCAACGATACCTTTTTGGTGAAACTCTAGAGGCAAGAAGTATACAACCGGTAGCAACACATAACAGCATAATAACACCAAATAGAAACGTCATATGGTCTTCGGGAACGTGCTCCGGTTCACTTAGATAAATTATTGTCGTATATCTGGAGGCCTAAATTCAACTCTACGTTAAAGGAAGGTTGAAGAATTCAGACTTGATTTCCAGAAAAATACGCCTAATAAGGCGTGATGGTATTCGTTTTTCCCAATCAATGAAGTGTGAATATTACGCATGGATGGAGTCTTTTCAAATCGTGTCTCGAAGGAATATTAGTAAAAAAGAATAGAACAATTAGAAGCATACTACAATATGATTGGTGATCCATATAGAATCATATGTTACGAATAGTTTAATAAAAGCTCCAAGCTCCAATGATTCTTCATTTTATTCGTCCTTGCATAAATAGTGCTAATTTTTCGAAATAATTCAGTGACCTTTCGAGAGGTCGGATACGGCACACACATTTTATGAGCTCCGTTAAGCTAATAAGATTTACGGCTGGGGGCGGTAAAAAGGAGCCACTGAATGGAGATCAGTTATGACCCATCCTCATATAATAATGAGCTAACTCCGGTCCTGATTCCGATTGCAATCGGAGCCGAATTTCAATTTCACCTGTATCCCAACAAGACTTCAAAGGATACAATTCTTCACGATACAATGTTTGGAGGTGCAGACATTATAGCGCAATGAAATAATGTTGGCAGAATAATGAACAGTTTATTACCTTCCATAAATAACTTCCAGTTGAGATTGCCTTAGTGTTCATTTGGTCTCAATGAGGAACCATTTATCAACATGTGAACCTATGAATGCAAATTTCCACCCATTCAGATGAAAATAAACTTCTAATTCGAGTAATTCCCTCGAGAAAACTAACACAAATTTGCTTACACAAACATCAATCCCCTATTCGATTTGCCATGTTTGGAATTTCATTTCCGGATTATACTTCATTTATGCAAATTTCGCAATCAACACATCGTCACTCTATTTAGGTGGATCATTTGCATATGAAGTGATTCCAAGCCAAAATATGATCTATTATTATTGATCGATATTTCGAAAATTTTATTCATTCATCGAAATCAAAATTTAGCATTCATTAAAAATCATCACTGAATGTAAGCCTATATTAATTGTGTTAATTTTTCTAAATACTAATATTAAATAAATAAATAAATAAATAAATAAATAAATAAATAAAAATAAACCAACATTTAATGTGATGTCCATGAAGTTATCTCACAACGAATAGTTTATTTTTTTTATCTTGCGTTAATAAAATAGAGATGAGATTCATTTAAGCATCATAATTGATCAACGATTGCCGAAATATGCATACGAATATACATGATGATGTTTTCTGCAATGAATTATAAAAACACTAGCAAATAATGGACATTTAAGCATGCTAATGGTCTGGATCAAATCCGAGATTATTCAGGATCGGATCGATCATAGCTCATATCCTTAAAATATATTTAGGAGTATAAGTATATTCGAAAATTCAAACAATTATTTAAGAAACTACTCAAAATTTTCACTAAAATTTTAAGGTCATTTTATGGTATAGATTCCGAATTTATCGTGCACAGATAGGAAGAGCTATGTGATTAACTCTTAAGGAAACTATGGATGTCTTCTCGAAGGGATAACGTTCAACTACCACCTAAACAATTTCAGTTCCGTAATTTTTTGCTTATACTCACATAAATATACAATTCTTTTCACGATGCAATAAATATACAATTCAAAAATATATATATTATATTAAAGTTGAAGTTTTTATTTATTATAGCACAAATTATTATTAGCATCCTAATCGATAAAAATTAGCATCCTAATCGATAAAAATTGTTTCTCAACGTTACATATAAATACCAAATTCCAATTATGTATTTTTGATTTACATCAATGGTGATAAGATGCAAAAATATTAGTGATAACGATTGTTGCATTAATCGATTTGATTCCAAAAAGAATAATTATTGATCGTTGATATGTAATAATAGCTAATGACTAATTTTTCTTATCCTAATACGGTGAATGTGTTATAAAGTGTGTTATAAACTATTCGGCTTTTTGTGTTATGATTGCTTTAAAATATCATATGTGTTATAATAAACGAAGAATTTATAACAACCAGTAGATTTTTAAATTCATAAACGAATATTTTTGCATTATCCCACCTTTTTCAGTGACCACATTTACATATGCCTAGCTGCAAATTATAATCTAAGCCTTAAAATGTCATTTATCGGTCGGTCTTCATTTACCGGTCGGTTTTAACTATTCTTTCTACCAAACACTTGCGAGATTTTATAACATCGAAACCCCCTACAAGTAAAATCGTCTTCATATGAAATAAACAAAACTAAATAACTATAAAATAAATTAGAAAGAAGGCGATATGAATATAAAGGATTTTATTTTAAGAGGTGAATGAATTATAAAGGTGAATGACAGAATTATAGAGGTAAACGGGGGGCATTGATGGATTTTAGCGACATACATACATATTGCTGTCATATAAAATTGCTAATCAATGTTATAGGAAGATTGAAAAGCGTCCTTTTTTACTGCTTTAGTACAGCCACTACTCAGGTAGAAATTAATCTCTAAGGAATCATACGACAGAAGCTAAACGCTATCGAATTTCGTTCTTACTTTTTCTTAAACCGATACGCTATATATATAATAATTTTAACGTTCAATTCGTTCAGATATGAAACTCAATTTACAAGCATATACGTGAAGGACGTAATACGCATGTTAGTGTCTATGTATTATAAAAGTATAGACAAAAGGAGAGACCCTTTCATGCGCCGTAAACGTTAGCAAAGAAAAAAACATTGTCATAACCTTCAGCCAATATAACGCATCATCTAGTGACAAAAGAAATAGACAAAAGAATAAAACATACTTAAAAGACATATAAGAGTGAGGAGGGGTATGGGGAAAGGAAAAAGAATTAAAAAAGAGAGTGAAAGAGGATGAAAGAGTGTCAAAGATAAACCAAGGACTTAACTTATAACTTCTACTTGCCTTTGACTCGAAAAAAATTATTTGTTGGCAAAAAAATATGAATTGTATGAACATTAAATAATAATTCATCTCTAAAGATCGTAAAACGATCGTGAAAACTTTTGAGTTTTATTGCAATATTTTCATAAAATTTTTTATACGATAATGTGGCACGAAGAAATACAGTAATACTATTTACAGTGATAATAAATTACACGAATACAGTAATGCAAACGATGTAATACAGTAAAAGATGTCCATATATATAATAACAGGGATTGGAATTTCAACACATGCGAACAAAACTGATCTAATATATTTGCATATGAATGCGACGAAGGAAACGAAATAAACTAATCAAAAGTAAGGAAGGTCATAACATAGTTATTAAGATATAGGAGATAAGTAAGGCAATTATAATAGCAATATTATGTGATTTTTAAAAGAAATATATGGAGAAATATATTTTTAAAGCCTAGAATTTGGAAATTTTTTCCTCATTTCTGATTCACTAAGAAGAGGGAAGAAAAATATGCTCTTTTTTTCAAAAATTCATAAATTTTTTCTTGAAAGAAAATTCTCTACAAAAAAATTCACAAATTCTAGAAATATATTGCTAGCAAAATATAGATAAAATCGAATGTTCTATTCACTTAGGATAACGTTGCAATTTATAAGCAATACACGATAAACTTCATATATTTAACGAATTTAAATTTTCTTCTTATTCTTCATCAATGATCATCATAAAATAACAACTTTTCCCCTGCAGGAATAAACGTCAAAATTTCGTTGACAATAATCTACTAATCGAAAAAAAATTGCACAACTCAATAGATAGAGAAAACGATTACTTTATTTTACTACTTTATTACTTTATTTTACTACTTTATCCACATTATTAAAAAAACTATTTATTTTATTACTTTATTCAAATTACTTTTATTATTTTATTCAAATT
>QEWY01000235.1:0-65917 GCA_006503575.1 Baylisascaris schroederi | reverse complement strand
CAATCGATACGTATTGATCAAAATCAACTTTAATCATCAACAGTATTAAATTCGAAGTAATTCCATATAGATATAATAAAAAATAATAAAAAAAAAACTTTACAAATATGACTCTATAGTTATAAATTCAATCGAGTCATTGTTTTCTCATTTATTCAACACAAATAGTAATTTCATCGTTCGTGCAAAGTTCAAATATTTAACGAATTTCGCAATCGAAGCGAAAACTTCTTTATGATCGAATATGAAATATATATACATTATAAGATATAATAAAGTTCATTATTGTAAAATCAATAAAATATTTTACTATATTATTTATTCTATTTTATTTATGATTTGATTAATGCCAATTTCAAATCTTTATTCATTTAAATTAAAACACTCTTAAAAAAGCTCCACTACCTATGTTTTTAATATTCCAAAATGACTAATGAGCTCCGATTCCAATATTAGTAGGCATAAAGTCTCTTCGAATTTATCAGGTTTGAAGTCAATCTTAAACTGAGGATTTTTTAAACATTTTGAATGATTTTTTTAAAAAAAAAGTGAGAAATAAATAAAAAAACTTAATAGAACATCAACGTATATTTCCTCTATTTTATAGTAAATAGTGAATTGGAAATCAACGAAAGTGGAATATCACTTCTATGACAATCAATGATCGTAGTGCATTTAAAGACAGTCGTAAAATAAACTAACAAAAATGAGTGACAACCTAAAGTAAGTTTAGAGGGGCGTCGATTGAAGTCGACGTCTGAAGATATGAAGTAGAACGCTATTGTTGAATATCACGACGGGAAGCGTGCTCACAATTGACTGCCTTGTTGAGGCTTTCAACACTGGGCGGGACCGACTCCAAAAAAAAAAAAACCCTCAACTTAATCTGAACTTAACTTATTTAGCTTATTACAACTTAGCTTACTCTACTTCCTTAATAGATGACTTCCACAAATCATCTTTAAGGTCTCAAAACCCTCACCTCAGCACTCATTAACTAACGAAGAGTCTATTTGAATAGTATCAAACAAAACCAGTATCAAAAAGATATGCGGAAATTTGCATGTAATATATTGCTGCAACAAGTGATATATATATACGTAATAAAAGCTTCACCTGTAATCTTTATATTCGACTCGGCTTCGTAATTGCGTCGCGCATCAACATAAGTTCACAACTTCTTGCCTCATTGTGATCTAATTCGATTTGTCTATCCCACGTTTGTTTGGTAGACTCTTTAGGCTTAGGTGGTCCCAGATATGGTATATCATGAATTCCATCTGGTATCGTTACACTTTGTTCTTGAGGTTGTCCATTACGTATTTCCTTGACATCATCATTGGTGTCAAATAGTATCGGAAGTAGTGCTGGAAAAAGTTCTTTCATTCTCAATTTTCTTTTCTTTCAATTGGTCTGGCAAAGTTGATATTGCTTGCGGCAAGTGAATTTCACTTGTTTATTGCCCACTTCCTACTGCCCAAAGGGAAAGGTATTGGTTGAACACGATATCCGATCGGGTAACAACCGAAAACACGACGGAAACCGGATTCAACTCAAATCCTCAAATGAAAACTCCTTAAGAGAGAGATAAAATTTCTACAATAAATCCAATACAACATTCGGATCGTTTCCGATAGACGACCGACAATTACTTACCTACCAAATTTTCTGAATAATTTTTCCTAGGGTTTCGTAGCTACGATGGAGCTGAATAGGAAAACGTCAAGACCAAGATGAAGTTGAGTAGGAAAACGTATTGGACATTTCTTATGGTTATAACTAGGGAGGAAATTTCTACACATTGGGGATGCGTTATTTCGCTATTCGTGGATCCTAGCAACCACTTTTTGATGGATCGTTTGTCAATAAACGAGCCGAATTTGTCTCCCTATGGAAACAACCTAAAGCCATAACAGCAGATTTTCTTTTTTTTTGTTCGAACATGCAAAAATTGCACTATTCAACAAAAAAAAAAGCACTAAATTCACCAATTCTAAAATTTTCCCTCAACATTTATGCATATTCATATATTGGCTCCCCATCTGGATTAACGTTCAGGTGTTTCAATTTGGTGCATTTAATATCTAACGCTATCGTACTTATAATTTCTCATACTTTCTTCGATACGTACTCTTCTATAATTTCGATCACATCCATCTTCCTCAATACTTCGTTCATCCCCATCCTTCAACTACTTTCTGCTTACCCGAGTGTTAGCTCAAATCCTCACGGGCAATTTTTTATAAATATTTGAAAAGTATTCAAAGTGGGATTTCAATCATCAAACAGAAACCAAACGACCGACATAAGCGGGCATAAAGCTAAAAAAGCTATTTCATGGGAACTATGAAGTCTGCGGGGTGCTTATCATGCAAAAAAAAGTTCCCCTTAGGGATCTTCTCTAAGGCAATCATCGTTAAATTCAAATAAACGACATTTGCCTAATATCTCAAGATTGTCGTCAAATCTGGAGCCGTCAACATTCTCAGATTTCGACTACCACAACTGCAGCATAAATTGAACGACTGAATAATGAACTTGAACCTGAAGCTCGAGCTCATTCTTAGAATTTGTGGCTTCAGCTCATTCTTATTTCTACATTGTCTGATTACTTGAACGTCGAATTTCAGAACTTTCCACCTTAAATTCTAATTGCATTGTTTTTCCTTCAACAATTGTAATATCTCATAAAGGCACCAATTTTTTAATTGAATTAAATAGTTTTTTAGCAGTAATAATGACAATTATGACTTTATAAAATTGAATAAATTTTTCTATTCAAAACTTATTCAGCAAACTTTATTTAGTAAATACAAATACCAATACCATTAAAAAAAAAATCATCCACCCTCCCCTTCTCCCTCCCCCCTCCATTCCAGAATCCATCGTTTCCATGTCCTAAAATTAACTCATTTGATAAAAAACAACATTTATGTTAATAACACAAATAAAACGACAATGGAACGATCATCTATATGACATATTTCTATCACTAAAAATATTGCCACATCTTTCTGCAATTCTTAGGATCGACCTTTATGCCCAGACATCCTCAATGTAACGATCACTCTTCTTCAGTTCCTCCAAAAAGGCGTTCGCTTCTTCTTCACTTTTGCCTTCAACGATTTATTTTGCATTTTATACAAACAAATCGCCAAATAAAAAAGTGCAGCATCGAAATTCTAGTTCAACGTGGTACTTAAATTCTAATTCGATAGAGTACTCAAATTCCGAATCAACATAGTACTCGAATTCTAATTCAACGT
The DNA here is from genome assembly GCA_006503575.1 of Baylisascaris schroederi. Lineage (NCBI taxonomy): Eukaryota > Metazoa > Nematoda > Chromadorea > Rhabditida > Ascarididae > Baylisascaris > Baylisascaris schroederi. The sequence continues at coordinate 62,651 of QEWY01000235.1, read as the reverse complement.
GGTACTCAAATACTAATTCAACATGGTATCCAAATTGCCGAGTTACTACCTTAACAATGATCTAATCTTCCTTTAGATGTCTGTATTGAAACCCATCTCCTCATAGAGCTATTCTTCGTCAACTTTACATTTACAAATAACATCGATGCAAGACCCACCTCATCTTTCAAATATCTTAAATACAAACTACACATCTGCTGAATTAAACATCAAACAAAATCGCATCTAAATTATATCCTCTGAAATAATCCAAAATTAAAAATATTCCATATTCCCGTTGATATCAAAGAAAGTAACCATCTTTTATTTAAGCTCAAAAGAAGAGCTCAAAGACAATATCTAAAGTTAGGGATTTTTTCGAAATCTCAGAGAATATTCAAAGGTTATTCGTAGCAATCACATTTTATTCGAAACTTTTTAATTCAAATAAGACAAAAAACACTGAAAAAAAAGCATTTCCGTTTCAACTTTGTTTTGAGAGGATAATACAAAAGTACCCAATTGCTTAACCCAATTCCCCTCTAAAGCAAAAATTCTAGTAAATAAAATCACAAGAATTTTGGCTTACTTCGATTATTACTTTACCTTAATTATTTGGTTTTTTTTAAAATTATTATTACTAATTTAGTAAAATTCGATTACCTTGATATTTAGCAATAACGCGAATAAAAGTTGCCCATACATCTTTTGACATTCCCTTCGCGTCACCACAGACATATACCACCGCCCTCTCTTCCCCTTCACGTGGCTCTGCACTCAACATTTCACAGATCTAAAAGTACTTCATTCATATAGCACATTTTTCGCCTTGCAATTTAATACAATTTGAAGTTGATTGACTTACCTCAAAGGAACTGAGGGTAAGAATTTCAGTATAGTAGTCTCTGGAACATAGTTCGCAAGTTTAAAAGGTTTAATAACTTCTCCAGAGTGTTTGATCACATAATTAAGGAACTCATAAAAAAGACCTCTATGAGACAATATTCATTTATCATTGGACTGCTTAGTTCCTTCTAACTTCAATGGCAGCAGCTAAGTTTTTGATATGGAATGAGTCGCACCACTAGTATTACTTTTTCAGAAAGTAATTAGTTGCCAGCAAGCTGTCACCAAACTACGCTAAAATATTTGAATGAAAAAAGACTCAGAAGTTACCTTCCACGTAAAACGATAAATAATATTAATAAAAGTATAACTATATATAAGATAAAAAATAAAACAACAAAAAACAATTAACGAATCATTCTCAAAGACTCACATGTTTGCCGCGTGCCTCAATTGCTTCCTGCACATACTTTGGTGGATGCCCAACTTGTCCCTCATGAAGTGCGACCGGCTGTGATTCACAGATGGTCAAATGGGATAGAATTCCCTCACGTAAGTACATTTCCAGTTCATCCCTTCAAGTCCACATTAATATATATGGGTAGGATTTAAGCACCCTTATTATCACCCCCCCCCCTCCCCGCCCTCACTTATAGCCACAGACTTATGAGGCAAGGAGGGTTATTTTAAAGAAAAAACCTAAATGAGCAACTTCAACTACAATTAATGTTAGTAGTTAGGCTTGATAAAAGCAAAGAATCCGGCCATTTTTCTTTTCAGGCACGATACAACCCGACGGTTCATAGTATCCCCGAGCCTCAAAGTTCACGATATCCCCCATCTTCCATGTGCCACTTCATATCTTGCTGCGACTTGGGCCATCTAGCTACTGCAGTGTATTATATGAGGCATATAAATATAAGGGCAGACTAGCGGATATAAAACAATAAACACAAGAAGATCCTGGCAACTTATACATAATACACTTCAAATGGGGGAAATAAAGATAAATGGTGCATAAAGAGTTACCTATATATGCAGTCGATATCTAGCTGTCGGCAACCAAAATACAGCTCTCGTTCCACCTTGCATAATTCGTTTTCGTGTTGAGACCTCTCCCTTAAAAAATCAAAACGACATCACCATCTGTTACTATTTAAAATCGATAGTGTATACGCAGCATTACAGCGCTTTAACGAATAAGTGGTTAAACTACTGAAACTGCCACTTATAATGCAAAAGTGTGATACTCACCTCTTCGCAGCCTTTCTTTTATCGATGCATTATATAAATGGATACTTGTTTCTTTCCAGTTCCCATTTCACCTTTGCTTCCTCCTCCCCCACCGCTTCCTCGCCTCCTTCCACTCCTCGCTGATCAACACTACACTCAGACAAGCAAAGAATGGCTCAGACAAAGAAAAAAATGCACCTTGGTATATTAGAGGTTAAGAAGAGCTGGAAGATTAAATAAACACTAGTCCTTACAGTGATGACAAAAAACGGGTGCTCGGGACTTCTAGGCCTGAACTTTTTATTCCCGTCCCTCATCTTGTGTCAGCGCTAAAATGAAACATGGTATAATAAAACACCTACAGAATATGTTGAAGAAACGACAGATACGGTGCTACGCCAGTTCCAGGCCCAATCATTATGAGAGGGATGCGCCTCACATCTGCCTTCGCCAAATGCGGCGGTGGTAGGCGAAAGCGTGAGGCTTCTTTCAATATTATCTAAAAAGAACCCAAAAATAATACAGTATGATAGTTAGAATAATGTAGTATGATAATTAGAACAATTAAGTGAAACAGTCACTGCTCCTTTCGGTGATTTAGCGCACAGCAAGGGGGAGGGGGAGGGGGAGGGAGAGAACTCTCAACAAATCCTATATTTGGTACATTCAGGTGATATTTGGAACGATGTCACCATATATCATAAAAACAAGATGTCTATATAACTAGCTATTGATGCCGTCTCCTTCGTTGTTTTACGTTAACTTTATAGAACAAAGGGTTTTTTTAGAGCGTCACAGTACAGTTATACAAAGGAGAAACGATGATAAAGGAGGATAGATTGATGATTGTCAACTCCCCCTTCTCCTCNATACAGTAAAAAAAAATTGAAAACATCTGTGAGGTACGATATTTGAATGCGCCCATTTCTGTTGTGAGCTCTATTTATCGAAAGCTTTCTGACTACGGCTTTGACAGTTCATTGACCTGAATGTAGGTGACGTGAACAAATTCATAACGCATCTTCTTCCTCTCCATTCATTCGATATTTAAGATTGGCACAAATTGTTGACTTACCTAAAAGACGATCTACCGGTGGACGACAAGATGGGAAAGCGAAGAGAATATCTGCAAGCGATAGACCTGCCTGCAAGAAAATCCTTTTCAAAAATATATGCACCTATAGAGTGTTCAAATCCAAATGAATAAAAAACAAAATAAAAATCGACCAATAAAATGAAAGCACATTTAAAGAATCTTTTAGGTAAACCCAGATAACAGCAAAAAACCGGATATTCAACGAAAACGAAACATTAAACTATTTGTTTAGAAAATATTCAAATTCAATGAACGGCCCTTGAGAATATCCTCTCCACAAGTAACTATAAAATGAATTCATAAAAAACAATAATCTCTAAACAACAATCACCCCCTAAACTAACCAATAAATTCCACAATGTCAACAACGCAGCTAACCTGTCGAACGAACTCAGTGAATTCTTGATTTCCTTGAGAACTGCAAAGCTCCAATAATCGTCTTTTTTCGTCCGAATCACTAGCATATTCAGCTAATATTCTTAATAAAGGCTGAAAAACAATATTATAACAAAATCAGCTTTAGCTAGAACCCCCCTCTTAAACTGGTCTCGAGTATTTAAACTTCCTTTCACCCCCCCCCCCCCNCCCCCCCCCCCTTCTGGGTAAAAGAGTTCACGAACAAATGAAGCATAAATTTTTCGCTGCAACAAGTTTCTCTCCGATAAATCAACTCCGTAACAAAAAAAAAAAAATCACTTATATAGAGTGCTTAGAGTGTTTAGACATAAAAAGAGTGTTTAGACATAAAAACATTGAATAATAAAAATTAACAATAATATATGTTGGCATATCAACCAACCATCTACTTTGAATCCACTAAATTCGAATTGCCCACCTTAACTAAATTTACCTAGATGCTTAATGCAGCACTGTAATTAATCTATGCTGCCAGCAGATCTCAAATGAACAACATCTACGACCAATATCAATGATACAATCCAAATTACAATTTCACGTCTGCACACCTATAATACTCATTACTGACATTCAATTAGTATTATACGTTATTATAGTGCAGCTTTTATGTTTGGTTCATTTCAACGCATCCACAGCTCTAATTGTTATACATTTTTTGCTTTCTTAAAATCTCTTCTCATTCCAATTATTATAGAAACCGATACCTCTCCAATATATAGTTGACTTCTTCCCTGGGATTTGCAACGATGAAATAGAACGCATCGCCGGGTTCATATTCGATTAGCTGATCCCCTAGATCGATTTGCAACTCTCTTTTTGCCTTTCCGGCACCCGGATACGTCAGCTCTATCGTTCCGACAATACGTGCCGTTAATATTTCACCTGTCGTACCTGGCAGCTTACATCCATTTTGCCATGTCGCATTGCTCGTATCCTTAAAAAAACCTTCAAAATCTCAAAGAATCCTTAATTTCAGCTAACGATGTGATGCTGATGCCTAAATATTCGGCGAAATTTGGAAAAAATACAGGTGACACAACAGTCAAAAAACAATTGAAAAAATGGAAGCATAATGGATTACGTTGAAGGCCTTTAGACAGTCTTTCTGCCTAAAGGTGAAATAGGCTTCAAGTTATCGGTCTAAGAAAACACTGAAAATCACATAGTCAGAATGAACCCTCTTTTTTTCACTGGTAATAAAAAGCAACGACGAACGCTTACAAAACAAACCGTTGTATGCCGCCAAAGAGTATGGCACAGATTTCTTGCTTTGATTCCAAAGCAACCCAAACTACGACCGCAATGAAAAAAATATATATCCAACAATGCAAGGCGTGCAACCACTATAGATGCTGCAATTGCAGCCAATCATTTATGGACCAGCCGTCTGTAAGCCAAAGGTGATCAAAGCTCGGATAGAAATTAGCATACTATTCAAAAGCAAGTATTAACGGAAGGTAGTAACAGTTAAACTGAAGCAGATAGTATATTAAGAATAAATTTTACAACAAAAAACTGAAAAAAACATACAAATTTTTCATGAGTGACTCGAGAGGTGATATAAGTCATAGCTGGAACAGGAACTCTAAGGTTATCGTCATCACGAAGAGTGTCACTCCCTATAAAAATTAAACATTTCAAAAAAAAAGGCATTTACAAACTTTCAGGGTTAAGGCTTAGCTAATCAAGAGTAATTATCAAACTTGTCCATTTGAGAAGGTGTGGTGTTTACACCTTCCCAAACGGGAGGGGCTTATAAACGATAAAATACGATATTTTCTAAAAATTATGCAATCTAGAAGCTCCAATATAAAATTCCCCATTGTTATCGTTATCAGGCAACAGTGGTAAGGCCTTACTCAATTCTTTGGTCTTTGTTTTCCATTGGAAAACGGGAATGTTCTTATATTTATAACTATTAAAGTGCTAAGAAATAAGTCCTAATAAAGAAAGCAGAGACACACCTTTCACTAAACATGGCTTATCGTTTGGCCATGTTATTGGCACCGGTTTCAGCAGAACCTCTCTCACTTCCTCCACCTCTTCCTCTTCTTCCTCGTCGTCCTCTCTTTCCTCCACATCCTCCTCCTCGAAACTCATATTTGCCTCGGTCATCTAGAAAAACAAACATAAAACATCGATCAGCATCTGTGATTAGAAGATCAAAGTTCAACTAGCAACGCTGAAATAAACCAAATCAATGATGTATCGGAAACGAAGATCAAATCACCTTGCTGTGAAAATATTGCTCTACCAAAAAAGAGAAGAAAGAAGAAGGCTAAGCTAATTGACGACATAATCAAAAAGAGGACAGGTGTTAGATGAATGAAGGCCAAAAAGCCTGATCTTATAGTTAAGGGAAGAGAAAACGAAAAATCCCCTCCTTCACATCAAAACATAGGAAAATCACTTCAGCATTAAGACCAGCATGGTCACTTCATAATCATACCTACCTATTTTGCCAACGTTGGAAATTTCGTTTAAAAATGCCTCAAAATGGAAAAAAAAAACTAACAGATCGTTGCAATGCTCTGAAAAATCAATCCCCTTCACCTTACCTCCTCCCCTCTCTATCCCCTCTTCCCACTTCCATCTCCCCCCCCCCCCCCCCCCCCCCCCCCCCCAACATGAGAAAAAATCAGTAAGCATCGACATAAATGAAAGCAACAAATAACATTTCAGAAGAAGCAGCTTTTATAAATACGTATAGCAAATTCCCGAAATATCAAAATAGCAATAAATACTAACTTTGATTCCACTTTTGTTGGGAATTTCTTTTCTATTACTTTCACTTTCTGAATTGTTCTTCGCCGAAGAAAACGATAATCCACCGAAAATTTTCTCCAAAGAAGTGATTGGAAGATCGAATTTCTTGAGAAGTGCTTCAAGGAGTCGTTGAATCCAAGGCTCCACAACAAGCTCCAACCTGTAACAACCTTTTAATCAGGTCATAAAAACTATAAAATCTTAAATCCATCAAATATAAAAAATAAATTCAAGCAGATACCAATTAAGAATTATTAGCAATGGAAAAAAAGGTTGATTTACATCTACGCAATAAAAAGAAAGATATACCCACCCAATTTGATCGTCAGCAGCACCGGTTTCAATGAATTTTTTTGCACCTAAACGTAGCAGATGCTTCTCGATATTTTTCGGTGTTCCTTGAAATGTCGAATAATTCGAATCGCCCAATCCTATAAAAAACCTTTTTTTAGACGACCAATGACGAATAGTAAACGTGATCATCAACTATGTAAGAGTATCCGAGGTAATGTACGGTAAAGTTTAAACCTGTTCACATTTCTATAGGTAAACTTATAAACATATAAACATAAACAGTATACTATAGAATTTAACTTCGATAATATTGCTAGTATATAAAGAATTCTGTGCTAATATGCCTTGCCATGATTTACCCCATTTCGCGTAATTTTTACTTCCATTCCTACTGGATATCTTTACTGCTACTTTACTACTACTATCCGGATACTCACTATCAAAATTTTATTGCTATGATTATTTAGAACAATATGTAAATAAGTCGAAACAATTACATAAATGAAGAATATGAATTATTTTCCAAGCACAGTTTTCTTTGCAAATTTAAACAAGAAAGAAATTGAAGCAGTACAATGTAAACCTCGAATCCCATTCACCGGTAACCAGTGTTCGTTCCCTACGGTCAATGGATTCATATTAAAAAGCACACCTGTATATCTAAAAACCACTAATATATATGTAGGTAGAAATCGTTCTATCCTGATGTCTACGCCTCACACGTCGATTTATTTTACTTACAACAATTTCAAATAAGCCCACCTAGAAGAGCGAATTGTGTATGCTGAAGAAAGGTATCGTCAAATATCCGCCGCGATATACGACGCACAAATCGATCAGCGTTATCGGGTGGATCGCCGTCACCGGTTGATGAGCATACTATTACCACAAGGGGCTCTTTTTCGATCCAATACTGTAATCACTATCTCACTGAGTTATCTCCATTTATACAACCTTGCCTTCAGATCAAAAACACGCCATTTTCATTCAGCGGAAATATCTTAGTAACTCCAGATAATCGATCACTGCCGCAAAAAAACATCAATGCACAAAAAAAAATTTTTTTTTTTCTATGGCTTCATCTAAAATGACATACCATATAACTCCAAATACAAGCCCTGAGGATCTAGGATTGAAATCACTCTGTCACTCTGATCAAAGCTTCAGCTTACAAAGATTTCCATTTAGATGACAGCAGCTCCGATTTGGCTCCATCTACAATCCAAGAAGGTTCAGCAATCAGTAAATTTAAATATGCTCGGTGAACGTCGGCATCAAAACAGCACCTTTTCATCTCCCAGAAGTGTTTATGGCCCAAATAATGATATTTTTTTGTATAAATAAATAAAAGAAAACGATCAGATTTCTTTGGGTAAAACGTTCAATGCATGATATCATCTCTCAATTCGAATCTGACTTAGAACAACTGAAAAAGCTTGCATTACAGAGTGCACAATACGTGCTTTTTATATTTCAGCCCACTAAGCAAATCATCGCACTAAATAGCCAGAAAATATCGCTTAATACTGCATAATGCGCTTTCCTATAAAACAGATAGATTGTACTACAAATTCTCGACTGTCCAAACAACCATTTTAGTACCCATTAAGTGAGTCATTACATAAACCATGCAGATGCAAATTTAACACCACATCTATATATCGCTTTGAAATGATAAGAAATTATATATGCAAAACAAAGTTGGAAGTGAAAAACTGCGATGAAAATATTTATTAGAAGCTTTAATGCGCAAATATGAAAATAAAAATGAAAGCAAAAATAAAAATAAAAATAAATAGAAATAAAAATAAAAGCAAAAAATAATAACAACAATACAAGCATGGTAATCAACACAGCAAACAAACAATCACTATAACCATTTTACTGCATACTCATAGAAGTAATCCTTTGTGTGATATCAAATAAATAATATTAAATGCATATATGTATATACGTATGCACACATGCACATATATATGTATATATATACATATATATATATTAAGATGAGTCTTTGTTACCTTTCAGCGAATTTCATAAGCTTGATATCCTTCTCCGGTCTAATATTTGAAAGGTTTGTTGGTGACTTCCCATATACCATAATTGCCTTATTATTTAAAAAAGAATTTTAAATATCTTAAGGTTGCACAGTAAATTTACATATGCTGAAGATAGTAAAAAATTTGCATATATTTTATACCTATTAAAATTTTATTTCTCATCGATTGATTCTATAAAACGGAAATTTTTAAATGGAAAATTTATGTAAAGAGATGGATTTCTGTCAAATATGAGCGCATTATTCCACATTGCTTACTTTTTGTTGATAGCTTCTAAAGATGCAATAGCAATTATATCCCCCTTTATCTCATATCAATTATCTTCTAAATATTTTTTAGTATGTGCATATATTTTAATAAAATTTTGAGCCAAATAGAATAGGTTGCCAACCGGAAGTATGACGTCATCATGATGCTATCTATGAAACATTGATCTACCTTTTTTTCATAATCGTTCAGAACGAACAATTTCACGTGAAGATCAAGTCGTATAGAATGTTGTTCAATAATTTTTGCAATTGCTTCCGATTGACCTGTCTGCGATCCATATAAAACGAGTAGTTGATGCTCGTTAGATATCATAGACTGCCCTAAACCAATTTAATGATGTAGTGAGTTTGTTTTATTAACTCAAAGGTATGTTCGAATGCTTAATTAATAGTGCTAATGCTTGAATTATAGAATATGCAAATCTTTGATTCACTCTTTTTGCTTAACAGTTTTGAGTGGTTGTGAGGATGAAACGAATGAAGTGAACTAAACACTTCAGATCATCGTGCACCTTATTCATAAACAACGTAAACTACGCAATGCAAGCAAACGAGCAGCTATTGCATCACAACGAGGCGGTTACACAACAGCCGGGCTCCTAATAATATCTGCATCGTTATGTATGTTATAGGTATAACTAGGTAATACATCCTTGAATTTACAGGTGTACCTAGGTAATACAGGCGTTCCTGAATGTTACAGGTATACCTATTAACGACTAGAAGTAAAACTGGAACAAGTTCATTGCTTGCATTTGCTATTACCCCTCTCAATTTAAACTCAATCGGAATGCAATATATATATACTCTCAAATAGAACTGCAGAAGTATTTTCAAAGAACTTGAAGCATAGGTGCGATCGAATAAAAATTTATGATTACTGACATAGATCAAAATGCGATATCACTCGCCAATAAACATCTAAAATGTCCTAATCGACATCCTCGTCCTGACAGTCAGTATGAATCATCAAAATGTACCGTAAATGTGCAAAATCAAACTTGACTGCACCATACTGTATACCGCCAAATTCAAGCATGTTCAAGTGTTATGAGGATCACATAGATTCTCTATAAAAAATAAACACCATCAAGACTAAGTTTCGAATGTTTCTTTCAGCGTCAACCTTAACTTAATTATTCAACTTGTTTTCAAATCCCTCCCCACCCATCACTAAAACTTTTCGTCGTCGGTCAATTTTCGATGAATATAGCCAAAACGATTCTAATCTAATATACTCAGAAGGTTACTAATTTTTTTCGTCTATGATGCATGGTAACCTTTTCTTTTAATTATGCTAGTTGTTAATGAAATAAAACATAACGCAGGAACACGTTTCCCCCATCCCTCCTCCCCCCGATTAAACACCTTCTGAGAGTTAAAGGAAAGGTCTTCCCACCACCACGCACATATATATATGCACTCATTACAAGAACCGGAAGTAGGTCACATCACGTGTGACTGCGATCAAACTGAACAATGCCCTAATTTGTAGTTCAATCCGCACCACTTAAAGGTTTGCTCACTCTTGAAGCGATTGCATTCATTTCAAATCGCAGGGATCGGTAAATATGCCTTATTGCGACAGTACAGGCCGAATACCTAACACACTGTGCATATACTCAGGTAGCATCAGGGTGGTATTCGATCGGAAGTGCCTAATTTTATCTATACTGGTTGAACTGATCTAAGATTCGATCTTCGGTGTCGCATCAACAGAGGCACTCTTATGCAAAACTTACTTCAATGGTTTGATTCAATTTTTCTGCTGTATTTTCAATCATGTGTGTGTTGTTGAGTGGTGCACATTTTCGCACTCTTGATTTGTGTGTTTTTTCGAGCTTTTTTTTTGAAACTTGCTTGCAGTATTTTAAAACTTGATATCTTCGAAGTTAGAATTCTGGGAAGATTGCATAAAAAGAGCAGAAAATCATTCAGCTAAAGTTTTGAAGAGACCTTTTATTTCGCAAACCTTTGAACGTTAAAACAAGGAAGATGAGAGATCCTTTCAGGATTTTCTGAAATATCTTCTCAATTCATATCCTACGTCATATTATGAGGTTTTTTTTCGTACCTTCCATACGTTCCGATTATCAATGTTGTTATCCTCGTCTATCGAGATACTGCTACTTGTTACCTTCAGCATAAAATGTATTAAGGTGCATGTAAGTGACTAAGCACTACCAAAGCTTCTTCCACATCGTGCTGCTTTAACTTAAGTTCAAGCAGTGCCGTTGTCAAGGCTCCTATTCGGCTCCTTTTAAGCTCATATTCGACCATTTCGGGACAAAGTCCTGAAAGAAACAGTGAGCGGAAAGGATTGCAAGATCTATTTGCTATACCTTTCCGATCGCATATAAAAATATGAAATATAAAACAAAACTCCTTCAGTAATCGAAATTAAGAACAAAACGAATCACCTCAATATTCTATGCACTTTCAAAATAATTAACTTTATTCTTTTATAATACACATGTGTCAATATATTATTCACATTCTTAGTTGTTGTGTTGTGTTTGTGTGTTTTCGCATCGTACAAATTTTATAGAGTTGGCGAATGGCAATGTGCATATGTTGTGGTGTGTCGGTCATCGTTATATGCAAATTTCTCGGTCATCGTTATATGCAAATTTCTCGGTCATCGTTATATGCAAATTTCTCGGTCATCGTTATATGCAAATTTCCTGAACTGTTTACCCGTTAATACCTATCTCCTGAAGGGTTGACGCCATAGAAGCAAGCGTTTGAAATAACAAAAAGGGATTTCATTGGTTGAAATGAGTACGATAGTTTTCAGTTCTTCCTTGATGAAAGCCGAAAAAATTGTACAGCTCAGAACTCAAGTAGTCGATAAGCCCCTCTCCTCTTTGATAAGGGTCATAGATTCTAACCAAAAGTTACTTACGGAAGGAGTTTCCTATAATAATACACTGGAGATGAATCATCAACAACTTTGATCGAAGTCGACGGTTTGACCTGCTGGTTAATCGATGGTACTTGAGAATTAGAAGCCGAGCCCCGGAAGTAGATCTAGCCGAAAACGAACTTAGTATTCATTTTCAACAAGTTGGACAATCTCTTTGGCTCTTTTCACAATGTAAGAGTCAGCTCCCCTTGGCTTGGTTAGTCGTGCAGGTCTCCTTGAGGTTGTGTACCCTCTGCCAAACAGTGGTCGAGCAACTGACTCCACATCTTCGCTTTGACATTAAGTTTTCGTTTGGTTGTTGTTGTTTTGATGTGCTTTTTTTCAATACTTAAGTTTGCTTGAATTCGAACATATCATTCATGTATAGGTATCATTTAGTAACTTTTTATGAAGCTATTTTACAGGTATTTTTATAGGTATCTAAAGGTGTGGCATTGAGTACGCCCAGTTGGACGTATTGTTCGGATACGAAAATGAGTACGGGTAAACTGCGTTTCGCTGTTAGTTGTTCGAGTAACATGAATCGCAGTATGGAGGCACATAGCTTCCTTCAGTATGTTTCCAACTTTATTCTCATACTTTATTTATTTTATGTTTCTTTTTTTTCTCCGCTGATTTGATGTAATACAATAGTTTTAAGAAATTATAATTTTTCTTATTTATTTATTTGCTTATCATTATAATTTCCTGTATGTTTATTGATTAAGTTAGAAAATTTTGCGATCATTCTTCGAATATTTTCTTTCTCGAAGTTGGGAAATGCTCGTAATTTGAAACTTTGTGAATTGATAACGCAAATGTTTGAGCTATATTCTACTCCTCAGGTGTAAATACTTGAAGAAGGTATGAGAGGGTATAGGGTAAAGGTGGTATAAACCATACCTTGGCGATTGATAAACCATATAGTGGTGATTAATAAACCATGCATCTTGGTAGGAAGATATGAGAAGAAGAAAGGAATCAGTGCCTAAAAAATTTAACTTTGCGCGTTTTTAACCTCTTTCACTCAGGAAGCGCGGCTTCAACGTGGAATCTTTTGGATCGGGAAGTCAGGTGAAGCTGCCAGGACCATCGCCGGATCGCCCGAATTGCTATGAATTCGGCGTTGCGTCCTACGACTTCATCTATAACGATCTCAAATCGAAGGATCCTCAGTTGTAAGCTTTTATTTATTGTATGCATTGTGATTACGTTAATGAATTTTTATTCTGCATTAGGTTGGATTCTTTTGCGTTGAACTTGCATACTTGCTGGTTATTGCCACCCACTGTGGCAGTATGAACAGATTATCGCCTCTCGTTTGGTGGTCATCTCAAAGTTGTACCGAAGGACGCTGAATTATTTTCCGATCGATGGCTACCTAATATATACCTGGCCCACACCTGGTTCATTATTTGTCAGACGGCAGCACCTTATATATATATATATATATATATATACTTTTTTTTTTTTTTAACTTGTGCAATGAATTTTTTTAGATACACTCAAAATGGTTTGTTGAACATGCTGGATCGCAATAGAAGAATAAAAGGGATGCCTCAGAAGTTTCAACATTTTAAGGGGAAATTCGATGTGATTATATGTTTGGAAGAAAGAGTTTATGATCAGGTAAATTTAATTTTTTGAATGGTTTTAAGTCTAACGGCGTTAGTAATGGAACAGAATTTGCAGTAATTCTCCTGTGGGCAAAGTGGAAAAGTAGTTGCTTATTTCATTCCGGAAGCAGCAGCTTTTCTGATACCGAAGAGGAGAAAAACAGTGAGCGGGAACTATCGTTGCAGGCTTGTTGATAAATGAGCATAAGTTTGTATTAATATTCAGCATGAGGGTACAAATATCTAGATGATTGAGGAATTAGAAAGGATTTAGTATATTGGCACGATTTGCACACTTTGTAATATATCAGGTGGAACAAATTCACTTCTGTCTATTCGTTTTGTGTACCTCTCTATTTGCTTTGGTTTATATGCCTTAAATTATGAAGCTGTATGTAAGTAAGTTTGTGCGTTCCTTTTTGAAAGATATAGGCATGTTGATGACAATATTTTTAACTAAATAATATTGGGCATCTTTGTGTGTGTTTTTTAAATATGTTGGCCCGGAAATTAAAAAATTTGATACGAATTTTATTTGAAGATCATCAGAATGATGTAAACTTAATAAATGAGCTATTTGGTCAGTATAATAATATTTCACTTTCATATACAACAGAGTAGATGTGCTGTTGTTAAAAACAAAGAAACGATATACACTTACCAATCGGAATGGGAAGGTAAATGAGGGATAGAACTGTCCATCAAGTAGAATTTATAAGGGGTACTTGAACAATCTGATAGGCAGCTTGAGCTGCAAATAGCTCGAGCTCAAGATGTCTGCTCGAACAAATTGCTCGAGTGCCTGTCTGAACGATCTGTTAACGCTATCAACCTATGACCGAACTCGTCGGTGAATGAGTGCCTAAGAATAAGCCAAAAAAAAGAAGCCTAGGGGAAAGAAAAAAAAAACACGAGATATCGAAAACGAAGTATCCCATTTGCTAACCTTTATTTGCATGATTATTTTATTATTTAATCGTCTACTTAACATTTGCTGAAGGCTATCCGTATTATGTCAACGAAAAAACTTCAAAGTGAACTCCAATATGTTTTCAGTGATGGATATTAAAGAAAAGAGGTGGAAAAACGATCAGGCGGAATTAGAGGAGAGATGAGGAGGCATTGTGGAATATTAAGGTGCTATGGTGGGGGGAGGGGGGGGGGTTAAGCCTTCAAGGCTATTTTTATGCAAAAAATTTTCTAATATATAATTTCAGATATTAGAGGATTTACAAACACGTGAATCTGAAGACGGTGATAGTGTGCACGTTATTAATATTGATATCCAGGATAATCACGAGGAGGCTACTATTGGCGCTTTATTCGTATGTGAATTATGTGCTAAGGTGAGTGCATATTATTTATTTTCAAGAATGTGATTTTATCTTTACCATTCATAGGTGTTCGTAGAGGTATGGGATTTCAAGTGTATGAAGTTGCTTCAGGTAAGTTTTTGGGTAACCGCTAGTACTTGAGCAACGGTGGGGATTTTTGTCTGGCACGAATGTTGGGGTGTGGAATTGCATGTTTAATTATAGTTTAAGAAGTTCTTGTTTAAGTTTAAGAAGGTAAAGCAGTGACCATCGATTTTCAGTAGGGTATATAAGTCACGCTCGCAACATGGAACAGGTTTTAAAAGTTAAGATGATTTCAGTTGGAAGCATGCGAGGATCTAGACAACGAGATCGACGAAGTATTAACCGATTTCGAGCAGAATAATCCAAAAAGAAATATTCTTCATACGATATGCTTTTATTGAGTGAGATTTCCGAATATTGTATTGCTCTTTTTTTGTGGTTTTTATTTCATCAATTGTGATCGATGCAGTTATGTGGATGTAATTACAGGTAGGGAATGTGTCAAGCTGAATGGAATTAGGTAAAGATATAGGTGAGAACGTCTAATTTAGATGGGAAATTGATGGATAGTTTGGGGCATTTATATAGATAAATGGTCTATGACTAGAAGGGGTAGCATTCATTTAGATTTCACATAGGACATTTGGGAATCATTTCGATTTATACGAAGATAAAGGTGAAAAGCAAAGTGTTTAAATAAACATAATAAGCAAGAGGTGGTTTATTTCAAAGCGGATTTACAAAAAATAGAGCATGAAATATAAATGTTGATTTAATCATATTGCAACGTAGTGATTATCATTGTTTTCGTTTTATGGAAGTTATCCCGCCTTATATATTCGCTCACTTATTATGGTGATTAATCACTAGATGTTGCCCATCCCATGATATTTGCTTGCCTTTGGGTATTTTCAATTGAATGAAGTCCTGGATCAGTTCTCTCCACTGGGATTGGGGGAAAAACTGAGCGTCAAATTATGGATCAGGTCTATGAGCCTAAATTTATAGACTCTTCTAAAGGAGGAATGAGGGAGGGATGAGTCGAAAAGGAATGATCGAAAGGTTAGGCCAATGTCAATGCTGCATTTTCAAATAGCCGGTTTTGTACCGTTTATGCCCTGTTTAAACTGTTTGGAATATTGCCAATGAAGTGAATGAAACCTTAAAATGTGTGTAATACAATAAACATCTTTTATATTCGTCCTTGATTATCTGTTGTCAATGATACAAGTGATTTTTACCTTTTGGGTGTCTCAATATCTTGCTGTGGTACTTTATTTTTAATTCGTTTAGGTATTCTCGGCAGTTAGCAAAGATTATGCATTTGAAAGAGCATTCAATTTAGGTCATTCGAAAGGGGTCGGGGGGATGTCGTGCATGGGAATGTTGGAGAAGACTGCCTCGAATACTGCTGAAACTGTTATAATTTGGTCGTTTAGTGGTTGTTACCGTGTAATATGGTGGTTAAAATATATCAACAATCGTTGTTGGCGGCCGTTGTCTTGTTGCACAACATCCTACAGTTCCTTGCTGACGGGTTTCTTCTGTGGTAGATCAGTGGTCCCTTTTAATCGGGCTGATGGCATCATAGGTCAGTGCAATATGCGATGACTGTCCATCTGGGTCATTTTGACAATGTTGAGACGATTTCATCTTCATTATGACAGCTGGTAAAAGTGGAACCTTCCAAACTGGAAAGTAAGCCCTCTACCTGTTAAGGTAGGGTAGCTTTGATAGCAATGGTGGTGAGTTCCATAGAGGTATAGTATTTTACCCAACTATGAGCGTGATTTTCCCCACTCGACTATTTGTTCTCTTTGTGACCTTCTTGCTTTTTATGTATTTGTGTTTTTCTTGCTGTTCTATTCATATTTTATGTCCTTATACCATAAACTTTACAGTTATACAAATGAATTGGAATGAAACCATCGAAATTACCATTTTCCATTTACACATTTACTAAATCCATTGTAATTTTTGAAACGTTTCAGTTCAGCGGGTTACAGTATTGTAGAAATGCTTGTCGGCTTGTCCGCGACTAGATGTCGTCTAGTTGACGACGACTAGTCGGACACAAACAGACAAGTTCTTTTCGCAGGCAAAAAGTGGGCTCTCTAAAATTTTTGAGTGCATTGCTGCTTATTCACTGCGGTTTTCTCCGACAACAGTATACCAATATGGAGATGGTGGTGGTATCCTTCTGGAAAGCTACTTTTGCTCGAGATTCGGCTTCCTTAGTTCGCTAGTAAATAGGGGTTGAACTTAACCTGGTCATGTATAGGGACTTTAACGTGTGACGTCGGCGAAACATACACCTCCATTTGCAGATTCCATGTTTGACTAGGCTTAGCCATGTCTTCTTATTTGCGGTTGAGTTGTGCCATACTTACTTTCCATTTGGTTTGGCTATAAAAGGCTTTTTCTGCTTTCATGAATCTTTCCAAAGGGTGATTTTATATGTGTATATGTGCATGAGTTTTTATCAGCAGTTGTCGGTATGTGAATGTATTTCTGTCTGTTTGAATGGTTGCATGCGTCTGTCTGCATACTTGTTCAATGACGTCGACTTATGAATCAATGAAACGTAATGGGTGTAATGCATGCCTCGAAATACCTCATGCAGCAGCTGTCAAATTGGCTAATAGATTCGAGAAGACGGTTTGCTATGAATTCGCCAAGTGGGGATCACCTCTAAAGCTGTTCACGGCGATAACGATTAGCTCACTGGAAATTCTCCCAACAGCATATCCGATCCTTTGCCGGTCATCCATGTTCCCCTGTGAGGAAATCTTATGTCGGCCACGACTTGTAGTTTCAAGTTTCCATGATTATCTGTCGTCATCGATTTCAGCAGCAATAGAATCCTACACCGCTTTACATAAATTTATCTAAAAGATTTGATATGCGACGCAATAAGTAGTCTGTTTATCAGTTGTATCGTTGTTTTTTTTCTTTTCTGGCCATGGCATTGATCGCGTTATGATATGATAATGTGACACCATCATTGAAATGTTTTTTCTCTTCACTTCAAATGTTTCTTTTTTTCATTTGTTGATTTGTTATCAGTATTGTTTTCCTGCTTTTACCACTGTCTACATGTCTATGCTAGCTCCCTTATGTCCCATATTTCTTTCATGCTCATGTTATAAAATAGAGCCTTAATTATTAAGTTTTTATATTGTTTTATTGGAGATTATATAAAATTTTGTTTACGTAATATGTAAGGAATATATAGCTATTTAAGTATTGCTACTAATATAATAATATTTGAAGCAGTGATGATGTTTTGTTTTAGTCTGGGAAACGAAGGAGTGCTCGATGGGTGCAGGACAATCGAATTCGACGAATAGCAGGGACGATATGAAAACTTCATGTCAGCAGCAGGTTAATCTTATCTCCTTACTTTTAAATAGTATTGGCACTTCACCGAGGTAGAGCTTACTGAAGTGGATATGGGGATACTCGAGGGGTGATTTGATCTGAATGTGAGGGTACACGAGGGTTGGTTGGATCGATTGACGGGATAGTTACTGTAGGGGTAGTATGATTTGAATGTCGGGATGCTTGCTCCAACGGTAGTTGGATCTGAGTGTCGGGATAGTTGCTTTGGGGGGTGATTGGATCTGAATGCCGGGGTGCTTACTGTATGGGTAGTTGAATCTGAATGTCGTGGTACTTACTCTGGGGGTAGTTGGATCGATTGATGGGATAGTTACACTAGGGGTAATTTGATTTGAATGTCGGGATGCTTGCTCCAACGGTAGTTGGATCTGAGTGTCGGGATAGTTGCTTTGGGGGGTGATTGGATCTGAATGCCGGGGTGCTTACTGTATGGGTAGTTGAATCTGAATGTCGTGGTACTTACTCTAGGGATAGTTGGATCGATTGATGGGATAGTTACACTAGGGGTAATTTGATTTGAATGTCGGGATGCTTGCTCCAAGGGTAGTTGGATCTGAATGCCTGGACGCTTGCTGTAGGGGTAGTTGGATCTGAGTGATGGGATACTCGAGGGTAGTCGAATCTGAATGCCTAGATGCCTACTGTAGGGGTAGTTGAATCTGAATGTCGTGGTACTTTCTCTAGGGGTGGTTCGATCGAAATGTCGGGATGCTTGCTCTAAGGGTAGTTGGATCTGAGTATCGGAATAGTTGCTTTGGGGGGTAGTTGGATTTGAATGCTGGGGTACTTACTGTATGGGTAGTTGAATCTGAATGTCGTGGTACTTAATCTAGGGGTAGTTGGATCGATTGACGTGATAGTTACTCTATTGGTAGTTGGATGTGAATGTCGGGACACTTGCTCTATGCTTACGAAATATGTCGTTGCGATATTTTTTCGGTATTCTTCGTTACCTGTACCATCGCACGATTTTGTCTACACTGAATTTTTTCTTCAGTTTGCCACTTTGTTCATCTAGTTTGTGCTTTGTCTTCGAATGTAAATAAGGGAGTGTTTAATATTGGGAACAGTAGCCTTCTTCGGTGTTGATAAATATTTCTACCTTCTGCTAATTTTGAGCCTTCGTATCCTTGATGATGGAAATGGAGATGTCACCTCCAAATTTAGGGCACGGATACTATGAGTCAAGTCGACCGTAATAGCTTCTTTGTTACTGTACAATTTGTGTTTTCATTAGGTTTTTAATTATTGGTTTTTGTTGGCATTTACCTTTAAAGTTGCCGTATCATATTGCTACCTCACTATAGTTTCCAAGATTTTATAAGACTGGAGAATGGCAATGGATCGATTGCATCGTCAAATGAGGGGAATGGGACAGGATTATCGATGTGTAGCCTATGGAATGCGATAGATCTATCCTTAAATAGGCTGTGCTTGTTTCGCTCATGCTTGACATGCATATCGATACATATTCTTCATAGATTCCGCCTCCCTTATTGTCGATCGGGTTGTGTTCTAGACGTTTATCACGATTTGTTGGAGAGATATCTAAATATTTCTAGGCTTGGAGTTAGACTTAGGCTTAGGCTCAGATTTAAACTTAATCTTATGCTTTGGTTTAGGCTTGCACTTTATGTGTATGTATATATATATATATATATATATATATATGTATATATGTATTCAAACATACATATAGACGTTCTTGTAGAGTAGCTAATAAACAAAGATTAAAAGTGAATTGAAAGATTTGTTTTTTGTAAGGGCAGTGATGATTATGTGGATCCGAAGAAGGTGATGTCAGCACGTCGTGCAGATGCATCCGCTTATCTCAGTGAGTGCCCATCTTCAGGTGCATCGGCGTCGCCGCGTAATGGTTGTCCGATCAAGCAAACCGCAAATGATCCCCTCAATAACGTTCGCTTTTTTCTTTTCTTTTCTTTTTTTTTTGTTCGTTTGTTCGACCATCGCTTCGGGAACAGACTGTAGTATATGAAGTAGTTTGTTAGAAATAGATGAGGCATGGAATTGGCAAATGATTTATGCCTTATTCAGCAATGGTAAGGGATTGGGTAGCCTCAGGTAACGGGGTGGTTTTATTGTTGAGTTCATGTCTTACCTGTTTCTAACCTGTTGCTTCCTTGATTCATATTGCTCTTTTGTTTTTCAATCTTGTAACGCCATAATATTCGAAAAGGTGGTGTCCTATTAAATCAGGCTTGTAAATACAACAATTTTTACCTGTTGTTGAGGTATTTTTTGTAAAATAGTTTCATCTGAAAACCTTTGTATTGAGGATTTTCGTTGGTCTAATATAATGGATTTAAAATTCATGAATATATTTTTTCCGCCATTTCTCATTAACAGTTACCGTACGCTTTGTCAAATATCACTCGCATATTTTGGAATGACTTCATTTAAAAACATCTTATTAAAACGTTTCAGAACAGTTTTCATAGCAGTAATTCCTTTCAGTGAAGGACTAGATGTTCATGTCGAACTGTAAATTTTCAAATATTGTTTCAGATGCCGCCACCGAATCAGTGTCCGGCTCCCGATCAGCCGTTCCCTTTAAGCACAGACCGCGAACGATCCAATATCCCGAAAGCGAATAGCAGTGAATACTGGCAGTATCCTTCACCGCAGATGTTCTGGAACGCTATGCTTAGAAAAGGTTCAGTCGGGATTTGATGCCTTTTTGTGATGATATATCCACATGTCAGGGATTGAGGAGATGGTCGTAGGCATGACCTCATCGTTTCATTGCTAACAGGAATTGGATTTCCGGATGCGGTGGGGAAGAAACGCCGATCCACAGTCATGTGGGTGGAACGGAAAAAGTGGCTAGCATGTCACGAGAGGTCTTTAATAAGGACAGTACTGACGTCTGTTTCCTATCTTTTGATAGCTTTCACAAAGACGCAATATTTCAGGATGGCGTTGGCAGGAAGATCAACTGACGCAGCGAGACATGGAGAACATTATACGAATCCACAATGCGAACAATGAAGAGGCTTGGCGAGAAGTGTTGAAATGGGAAAATCTCCTTCATCCGTTCGTTATTGTTTCTTTCTCATATAAATAAGTATATATATATATATATATATATATGCACCAATACTGTCTACAGTTTGATTCTACAAGTGTTGCTGCATCACGGCAGAGGTGCAGTTAACAAACATTTTATGATATCTTCCTTGTGTCTGCCTACGTAGCTGGCAGTTTCAACTCTACAACTTTTAATTTTTGAGCTACGAAACTAAGTCAGCTGTCAAGTTCATCCGCTAAGTTCGAATGCAGTTAGGAGCATTTAAAGCCATCTAAAACTTGAATGCGCTTTTTTGCAATCTTTTGGGTGGAAAAAAAATGAACCTTTTGCTAGAGGTTCATACATCGAAGGGGGTTCCTTTAAAATATAACAACAGGTTTGAAATTATTTAATCTGATGAGCAAAACTATTAAAATGCCTACTATGACAGCTCCATTGACATACGTTTTTACTTGTTCGCACTGGTATTGTTGGGTGAAAGAATATATATTTAAGTAGGTTTTATTGTGTTTAATAAGTATATGCTTTTGATATCCCTTATTGACAGATGAGTTAAATGTAGGATCGAGGAACCAGTTTTATTGATTATGAATATATTTTCTTAGTTTGCTGAAAGTGATGCGATTGTCATTACGCTGAAATGACTAAAATTATTCATGAGACTTTTTTCGAGCTTTTTTTCATCATTTGCGCTCATTATTTTTTATTTTTATCGTCATCTGATCAGCTATTCTCAAGCTTAACAATCGTTAGCTAGGTGAATTTAATCACGTTCAGCATAGTTAAGCGATGTCTGTGAATGGCAAAGTTTGCCTTTTGTCATTTGTTATTTTATACCATTATAGAATCACTTTCAGGGATTGCGATTCACCTAAACTCAAAAGTTTTAAAGGTGACGCAAAAAATATTTCGCCTCGAGCGAGGATTCGTCGATTACTTGGGTAAGTGTGTTTCCTAATTTTATCTGTTGTTGCTTCACAAAAGTTTTTTAAGGCATTGTATGACTCTCCATCCTTATGCGTCTATTTTGGGGTTCATTGTACCGAAAGGAGTCAAATTTACTGGATGGGTACGCTGCCTCGTCTTGGGCACCACCTCGGAAAATTATATTCGTACCCCTTTGATCCTGTCGTCTTATTGGCTTCTCAAATTTTCTTCAAGATTGAGATTACTCTCTATCTTCTACTTTTTTTTGTCCATGTAGGAATTTTTTTGGCAAAGAGTACCATCTCTGGAGATGGTATTTTCTTGCCAAAAATATTCACAGCAATAAACCGTGGGAATTTTTGAGCTAAGAATTCACCTTTCCTTGTAGACTTCGTATTCATGGAGCTGTTGAGATCGATAGGATGGTTAAAAAGCTGTCGTCTCTGAATTCTTGGAAGCTTGCCAACGATTCGAAAACTCATCTTTTTTTTGGTTCTGGAAATTTGATTCTGGTATTTTTCTGGAAATTTTGTCTTAGACTTCCTAAAAAAGAAATTGGGACGCCATTATTGCAGCTTCCTAATTCATACCTACATTCTACACCTATAGAAAGGGTGTGTTACTGCGCCATACGGGGTTGTTTCTGACTTGTCCATACCTTTATGTTATAAAAGCGAATAGATACGAGTGAGTGGTATTGGCGCACCTGTAAGACGCAATGTTTATTCGGAAGATGTGAGGACTGTTACCGAATGAGAGAACTGTTTTTGGGTTTAAATGAATTCTTATACGCTTTCTTCAGGTGAGAGAAGGGAACAGAGGGGGGGGGGAAGTATATACACAAAACTTTCTACTCATAATTTTTTTATGTCGAAAGATGTGCTAGTTTTCATGCGATTCGTTGAATTATTACACTAAAGATACTTCATTCTAACATATATGATGCCAATAAAACAAGGAAAAGGATATAATTGACGGTGAATGGGGCTATTCTTAGTTGAATAGGCAGAGATTTAAAAGTAAAATTTTCAGGTACGAATTGCCTTTCGACAGACACGATTGGATTATCGATCGTTGTGGTCAACGGGAAGTGAGTTGGTTTCAGTTATGACTACGCTCAAAACTATAAGCGAAAGGTTGATATGTAGAAATCTAAAAGATGAGGCAGGAAAAGTTGGCTGATGGTGTGGTATTGGAATGAGTGGGAAAGTACGATCGAACTGTTGATACGTGGTTGGTATCCGAGGTTTGGCTCAGCTGACTTACCTGGCTCGCGTTTATTTTGCCTTCCTGGAATAGAGGTTTCCTTGTCCTGTAAGGCCAAATCGAAGCTACGGTGAATATTTCTTATCAGTCGTTGTCGAGGACGCTTAATAATGCGGCCATGTTCATTTTTCAGCGGTTCATGTAAAATTAGGTGAAATGAAGGGGAATGAAAAATGTAGGAAGCAGCTGGTATCTAAACCTGTATTTTTTCCTGTTGGGTCAGTTCTATTTTCTAAGTTGTTGCTTCCGATTTGGAATTTATCTGTATGCTTATATTTCGATCCATTACCTGACATTTTATGTCCTATTTTCCTTACCGCATGCATCTCGAAATTTGCCCTCTCCAACTTTCAAGATCGTTGCTTGGAGTTTCGACGAGATTAAGAAGTGAGGCAACCTAGCAGGTTTTGCCGGAGCAGCATACGAAGGTAATAAACGTATTCTCTAAATTTCCCAGCTCAATTCTAGCCTATTAAACCTACTCACTTTCTGAAACTCCGAAAAAATTTTTGTCATAAATTTGCAGCATCAAAAGAAGAAGCCACCATTCAGATTGCCGTTTGTAGCCGAGGGTAGATGTTTATCCTACACAAAAAACAGCAAGGAGTCCTCTATGTTATATCATTACCCACATGAGAAAGCGTTGGATATTGGAGTCGATTATGGCCAGAATATGTAGTTATGACGAAACAAGTACCACAGTGACCTAAAATTTGCACTTCTTTTTTTAAAATAAATTTTGTTTTGCGCATTGACTCAGTGAATGATTTTTCAAATGTTTTGAACGCGAATTGTTTTCAGGTACGTTACATCATCGATTATTATGATGGTGGTGCGGTTAATCCACAGTCGAAACTTTTCACCGTATTGGACGTAAGACCTGCGATGACCGACTGGCAGAATATCTGGGATCGGATGGTAGTGGCGTATTGGCGATTCAAATATGACACCCTTGGATTTGAACCGAAGCTGCCAATACCACCTACCGAGGGACAGTGATACGTTATTTGCTTTATATCGATATGATTAGTAAAAAGTGCCGTAAATTTAATGATAATTGTTGGATGTTTTAGATGGAGTAATGCATCAAAGAATATGTCTTGATAGGGTAGCGGGTTGAAAGTCGGCTCTTATTTCTCGGTAATGAGCCGTTTTCTTCGAAGGTATACATCTATATTTGGTGTTGATTTTCATTAAAAAATGGGGGAATGGATGATTTGTACTTGTGTTTTCACATTAATTCATGGTATTGCTTTATGCGTTTTGTGTTTCGAAGATTTTAACTTGGCAAATATTACGGCTTATTTGCATTGTATTTTGTCTTATCAGCATTTGCACTGATGAATACCTTTATTAGCAGGATATAGGTGGAGGTAGGTGAAGTAGCTGTTTTTATATGTATATTGCGGTATTTGTTGTATTGTTTACCTATTGATTTTAGCATTATCAAGTGGTTGCCTTTTCTTTTGGTCAATTTAAGGTTCATAGAAATCGAATATTTGCATAAAATCATTTCTTTTATTTATGCAAATTTTTGATGTTGAATGCTATCATCAACAATCAAAATATAAGCACTATCAAAGATGATGATTGTAGTGTGCGATTTATCACGGCTTTATTGTGTGGTTTTTTTTGTTTTATTTTTTAAAGGTTGTTTTATGTAATGGCTTTTAGATGGCAGTTTTGTTCATCATGCATATGTTAGTATAATGATAGAGTATAGTGATGTTTTGTATCATGAAATCGCTTTTACAGAAAGTAATTATGCTCAACAGTTGTGCTTTCCACGAAGGCCTTTTAATTTTAGGTTAATTTTAGATTAATTTCAGGTTAATTTTAGTTCTTTCGAAGCTATGAAATATGTGTGGAAGTTATCTTTGTAACTTTTCACAATCCAGTTACCTCTTTATTTGCATTATGCCTTTATTGGATAATTGATAAATAATTTGCATTCGTTGATGCTGTTTGCAGCGAGAAAATTATGTGAAATCAATAGAAGAATAATAAATATAACCGATTTATTGGAAGTAGTTTATTCGTTGCTCTTGTTTGCCTCGGTTGATAATGATCGATGATCAGTGCTGGTCTTATCTTTACTGATAAGGAATGATTCTATTGATATTTATTATATTTTGTATTTCCGTTATAATATATTCAACCATTACACTTTCCACTTAAAGCCTCTTAATTTTAGGTTAATTTTAGATTTCGTTGCAATCAACAACCACATTTGTAATGATTGAACAGTATAGGTGGAAACAGTTTACTTATTTTTAGAGCATCTACTATTAGTAACAAATGGAGTCGTTAATAAACATTTTTGAGTAATTTATTTCTAATGTTTATTTTTGAATTTTTTTCTAATATCGTTAATACGAAACATTCATAAATTATTTTCAAGTTGATATGGTCGATAATCGAAGAATTAAATTGATTTATGCAGGTCTAGTTTGATATGATTAGTAGTCGTTCTCGATTTTCGCATTTTGAAAGGATTCATCATTGATGTTTCAGTTCATAAAGCCATCGTCAAAGCGATGACTAAGTTTTTGTTGAGCATTGATGTGTTGTAGAAAATATTTTCATCTCAAATATTTATTACTCTTTTGCGGACGATCGCTTTCATAATGTTTTTATGAACTGAAACGTAAACGATGAATGCTTTTGAAGATATATAGTGAATATCGTACGCATACAAGTGTGGCGGCTTTTATATATAGTGAAGTTGAAGGTTTTCAGGATGTCGTTGCTATTGAGTGCTATAGTTCGAACGAATAGTCATTTATGGTGTAAAATTTCGAGACCCACCTATATTCGTCCAATCATTCGGAAAGTGTAAGTCCTACATTTCAATATTAATTTGTCATAGTTTCAAAAGTATCATAAAGGTTTGTGATTGAAGATTGGTTTATAAGGTCGAACCAATGTCGCAATAAATTTGCCTTTCTCTTTTGTAAATTTCGTTGAATGAAAACATTTAATCGAATAAATGAGGGAATCTTTTTAGATAAGCTGATATGCTATGATCTTTTGCAGTTCTCTTGATTACATGAGCCTCTTTGAAAAATTATACTCGAATAATAAAGTTTACAATTCTTTTATTCATTCAGTTAATTTTTTTTTTTTCAATTTATTTGAAAGTTCAATTCAAAGTTTATTCCTCAAAGCTTATCTCTTTGTTCGTATTTTTATCTGTTTCTACGTTAATTTGGACTTAGGGAAATTTGGACTGAATGGTATAGCAGCTTCTTTAACGAAGAGGTGATTACAAAGGAAATGTTTTCAATAAATAGTCTCAAAATGCATTTTTCCCTCTGTTTTTAGGGAACCCACGTTTTTTGTGGAGAAATTGTCAAGCTTCCATATACCATGCTCCACATTAGGAAATTGATATTTGATTAATAAAAATTTTAAGGATTATCCTGTTTCATTAATCCACTAACTATGGGATTCGTTGAGTTTATAACGTAGTTGAAAAGATGCCAAAATTTTGTATATGAATAGTGTTTTCTTAAAAAATTTTCGAGTTTTCTAATTATATTCATCTCGAGATTTCTGTCTCTTCTGATTAATTTCTACTGCCTGATAGCATCTGATATGAAATATTAGCAGTAAGCAAGCAGTTATGTTTAATAAAATTGAATAGTGAAAAATAGTGGAAATAATGTGGCTAGTTGAATTTATGTCTGATTTTGCTTTGAATATTTCTCTTCATAATTGAAGTTTTCACAATAATGTTTAAGCGGTCTGCATTTTGGGAAACTTTTCGTGCTGATGTTGAAAATATTTTAAAATCGAATAGTTCGAAATTTCAGTTGAAATTTTTATTTGGAATGATAGTAATATTTGCTTACTTAATTAGCTTCAATATATTGCAGTTAACTAATAGAGATAATTTTGGGAATGGAAGACTCTTTCAGACAGAAAATTAGTAAGAGGTATGTGGTTCTTGGCACTCAATTAACCGAAGGACAAACGGCATCGCAGAGGAAGGTGACAGGTGCATGGCTATTGGGATGTGCTGCAATGGTCTATGGTGCGGTAGCGATTGGTGGTGCTACGAGGTTGGCGGATTGACCACTTATGTGGACATTCTTTTTACTTTAGATCAAAATTTTGCCTTTGAAGGCGACAGGAAAGCAAACTGTTGGTAGTGGATCTTGTTTTGTTGATTTCTATTTTTTGTTGTTTTCTCTATTTTTTATTTTCTGTTTTTTCGTATTTTTTATTTTCTGTTTTTTCGTATTTTTTCGATTTCTTTGTTTTTTACCTTCTTATATAGTGGGTTCTTTTATTTTCATAAATTACGGGTGAAAAATTCCTTACCACTTTTTTATTGCTTCATTTGTTTTTTTTTCTATCATTAAAAATGATTTCTTTAATTGGAAAATGTTTTGTTTTTAATTTTCATTCTTCCGCTGCTCCTTGAATTGCATCAGTTGGAATTTTTTTTAAAATTGTGTTGCTTATTTCAAAGTGCTTCAGATGTAGATAAAAATATTTTGTGAATGGCGCTGTGGCGCTTGAAACCTATGCCCTGAATTTATCTGTTCTTTTCCCCGTACCTGAAAGCAATTTTTATTGTCTTCCAGGGAGTGAAGGGTGGAGTGGACCTGTTCTGCCGTGTTGGCAGACCTGTGATCTGCATTTGAGTACCCAAAATGTTGATGTTTAAATGATTTGCATTTTTTCGTTTGTTATTTTGTTATTTATCTGCGTTTAATATTTTTATTTGTTTTTGTTTTTTTTCGATCATTTAATATTCATTAATGTTAATATTTATAACTTTAGTGTTTTTTGTTTGCATCTTTTATCAATAATGCTAATTAAATTGATAAATTTGAATGATAACTTAATTTTAAAAAAAGGATCATCCAAGTTGAGAACATTCAAATATAAAATAAAATTTGAAATATTTAAGATATCCTTTGCCCGTTTTTAAAAACGATTGGTGCAAAATAATGTCTTTTTGATTGAGGAATGTAAATGGACGATAAAATCGGCTTGATTTTGAGCAATATTACCTATTATTGATTGATCTTTTTTTATTTGGTCTTTCAGATTAACCGAATCGGGATTAAGTATGGTCGAATGGGATTTATTTCGATCTATGAAGCCTCCGTTTACTAGGCGACAGTGGGAGGAGGAATTCGAGCGATATAAACGATTCCCCGAATATAAATAGTAATTTCGTTTTTGAAATTCTTGTGTTTTATTTTATTTTATTTTATTTATTTATTTTATTTTTATTTTATTTTATTTATTTATTTTAATTTTTTGCTTTGTTATAGGAATTAGAGAAGTTTAAGATATTTGATGATTGATGTACTCATATTTTTCTATTACAGGAATTTGAATTTTGCCTAGCTGAATAATCTCATTTGTTGTATACGTTAAAAGGTTAACCACTTAGGGAGATATAGCACCTAGTATACTTCTTCTCTGGAATGTAGATAGTGAGAGAGTTTTGTTTGACAATGCTGGAGCAAGTGGACGGGCTCATAGTTTTTTTTTTTTTTAAATAAAATAGAGGGGGTCTATCGAATTTGGTAAATTTCATTCTGATAAGTGAGTATCTAAGGCACTTACAATAAACGCAAATACTTGTTGGTAGTTGCGATGTCCTTGAAATTCATTTCCGGGGCGCAAATTGAAATTAATTTTCGGAACAGGAATTGAAATGAATTCCCGGAACTGTGATTGGAGTTAATTTCCGGAACGGGGTTTGGAATTAATTTCCGGAACAGAAATTCATTCACCCCGCGGACTATATTGTTGGAGGTACTTGCTGTAGTGGTTTAATTTAAGAAGCGAGGGCATATTTGAACAAGCACTGTGCATGTTTAGAAAGTTTACTTATATTGTGTGAGGGTATACTCGGACTACTCTTTGTGGTCTTGGCACTTGTGATTTTAATAGCGTCATATAAGATGAGATCTGTACTTTACTTGAAAACTTGCAGTAAATCAAGCTCCGAGGAGATGAGCTTATCTCAGTTCAAGTTCATTTGGACGATGGAATATCTGCATCGAATGTGGGGTCGTGCTGTGGGTGTGGTTTTTCTGCTGCCATGCATTTATTTTTGGGCAAAAGGCCGATTTAGTTCACCGATGAAGAAAAGGATGCTGATCGCGGGTTCACTTCTTGTTGGGCAGGTATTATTTCCACTTATTTTTTCTGCTTGTATCTACTATTCTCATAAAGTCTGAAGCCTGAACACATGAATAAATTGGCAATATGAAGTTCGAAGAAAGTAAATCTTATCAATCAAAAAAATGTTAGAATTTTTTTAATGAGAGGAAGGGTTCTCGGGTAGGAAAAATCTACATAAGTTTCTTTATAAGGTGAAGGGATATTATGATGTTTCTTGAGGAATGCTGTCTGCATTATTTCTTTTGGCTAGTGGATATCATCGGCTTGTCTTTGGGGGCTACTGCTTATACTTCTTGCTGTCATCTGTGGATATCGCGGGGTTCTTGCCTATGCTTTTTAGTCAGGCCAGTTAGCGGAGTACTGTATTTATAGCCATTGCTGATAGTTTGACGACTGACCAGAAAACGTCGAGGAGTTAGCCTCAGTCTGCTGCTTGTTATTTTTTGTTTTGGCCAGTAGGTTCTGGGTAGTGGTCTCTAGCAGTGCCCCTTATACGCTGTTACAAGTTATGTTCTGAGTGGCGCATTGCGGCGAAATTGTATTTGTGTTTATCTTTCTTGTAATTCCGGTGTGGGAATCATTGAAATTTCAGTTATGAAGTCTGGTGATTGTAAGTTAAATTTTTAAGTCGAATTTTAAAATATCTTACTATTCTCTGAAAAGTCAACAGGCGTAGGTAGGTGGCGAAATGTGGCGAAAAATTTACGCGCTTTTTGTGACCGGTCGGGTTGCATTTTAGCCAAATCGGATTTGGATTTTGCTGCCAGTGGAGTGAGAGTAGGTCGGAAGGCTTGCTAGGGGAAATAAGGGTACGTATGCGCTTTTGCAGCCCGAATTGCTAGGCTAGCTAGTTTATTATATTAGGCAGAATTTATGAAACAGGCTCGGTGTTTTAACCTACTCTGCAAATCGTCCAGCTCATCCACAAAGAATTTCTTTTGCTGATAAAGCCAATTATAAGGTTGCAATCTGAAATGGGTAAATTGCGGCCCAGCAGGTCTTAAAATACATGCAGTTTTATCAGCTTCATTGAAGCGCACGCAGAATTTGGTACAAGTGTAGATTAATCCTACAATTTTAGCTCTAGCTGCAGTTAGGTGTTGGTTTGTTTTAATTTTTTTAAAACATAATTTACAACCTGTAGAATATTTATTGCATTTGCTTGTTATAATAAAAAGCACTGGAATTTCTAGGGTCTTATTGGATGGTGGATGGTGAAATCGGGCCTCAATCCGACGAATAATTCAAATGCGGAGGTACCGAGAGTATCACAGTATCGTTTAGCCACTCATTTGACGATGGCGTTTGTGCTTTACACGATTTATCTTTGGACTGGTCTCTCACATTTTTTCGTTCCTAACGATGTAAGCTTTTTAAATTCTCTTTATTTTTATATCTTATTCTCTTGCACTGCAAAAATTTTTTGAAAATTATTTTCATAATTTTTTTGGATTTCATTGAAATATTTTTAAGAGGCGAAAATTTTTTGTAGAAATATATACTCAATGCAAAAAATTTTTCCAGTCTGTCAGATAAACCCTTCAAGAAAGTATATCAGAAGTGAAATTCATCTTATGGTAGCAAGTGGACGTCAATTAAATTCTAATTTTTGCATGCGCATATGAGATTCATACGACTCAATAAAAGTAGGCATAAAAATGTCTATTTTTACTGAGTCATATCGATAATTTTTAATTTTATTTTCCAGCAAAATTGCTCAGATTTGATTCTGTTTGTAAGACAAGTAGTTCTAAGATAATTTCTAAGATAAGTATAATTTATTTTTGTTTTCTTAACTTTTTTTTCTTTTTGAAAAATGTTTTTTTTTCGCTATCAATGCTTTACTAATTTCGTTCAGCTTTTTGTTTATGTTTGTTGTAGTTGATATTGTTGTATTTTTGAGTCCTTTAAAGGTTGCCCTTGTTCCAGCAACTTTTAAAGGACCTCTGGACACTATAACTGTAATATGAGCAAAAATTTGCATACGTTTGCGTAAAAAACTTGGATACATTTCGTAGCTAATTGGGTCGTATATCACGCTACTCGGATTCGTATTTTGCAACCGAATGGATTGCAAGAGCGATTTTTTTCGACGAAAATTCATACGAATTCAGTTGGTCCAATACATTGTGAATGCATTTTGCGCTTATTTTTTTATTTGCAATTTGCGTTAGTGGTTGGTAAAAAGAAAGGGATAGCGGAAGCGCGTATCGTGCCAATCTCTCTATAGTTTGCTCCTTTACCTGCGTAAATTTCCGCTAATCACGTTCGCGATCAACAAAGTGGGAATTGAGAACTACTTGTTCACAGCTTAATAATAATAAATAACAGGTTTTGTTTCCTGAAATTGTATAAACCCTTCCCACGACCTCTTCCCACCCCCTCCCCCTTAACCAGAAGTCATTTATAACTGACTTTTACTGGTCATATTATTTTCAGCATACGCATTTACCGAAGATTGGTCGACTTCGAGCATTGACGCATTGCAGCAAAACGCTTATCGTTATCACAGCTGTGATGGGTAAAGATTGAACTTTATTGAATTCTATTGTATTCCGTCTGCAGCTTGTTAGAATACCGAATTGATTTACTGGCCACCTTTTAATAAGTACGGGACGGGTGATCCATTTTTGCTGATGTCGGTTTGCACGTCTTGAAAACTTATTGGCCATCCTTTAATTAATATGGTGCAGGTAATCCATAATTGATGATATTGGCCTGCACACCTTAGTGACATTGCACAAGTTTTTGAATTTCGTGAAAGGATGCCATTGCAAGAAGTTTGGCACGGTAGTTCCTTGAAGGAATATGTAAGAGGACAGTGTTTTGCAAGATTTTTTAGTGCTGATGATTGTCCATCTGTATACGCATTAACAGAAAACAACGTTTGGCTGTGAGGGCATGTTTCCATCGATCTGGGAAACCTTTGCCATATCGTGCATACCAACATTGGAGCAGGTGCGTCCGTTCACTACCTATACTTCCAGTTTTCATATTGCAGTAAGTTGATAGGCTGACTATGTTATTATTAATGAAGAAAGCATTGGATTGCAGGTATCCCGTCCTTGTTTTATGGAGGGAATAAAACCTGTGAACTCGTTGACCTTATCCTAGAACCGCCTAGTGGATGACCTTATAGCATAGACGAGCAGTTTTTTTGGTTGCCATCACCATCGGTGTACCGAATTGCTCTTTTACGTGGATACGGTTATTTCAGGTGCATTCGTGGCGGGATTGGATGCGGGATGGGTTTATAATTCATGGCCGAAATTTGCTGATCGTTGGATCCCGGAAGATCTAATGACGAGAACGCCAAAATGGAAGAATTGTTTCGAAAATCCAACAACTGCACAGTTTCTCCACAGAAACTTGGTAAGAATGTTACCTGTACAGGTGCCTGGTAAAAGTTCATACATAGAAACTTGGTAGGGTATTAACTTTACAAGTATAAGTAAAAGTTTATATGCTTGACGCGGTATACGCGGATGCATTGCGGTAGTGTAGTTGTAGCATACTACGGTGATCCTTATAAGTTCGTATTTATCCAGAGTAATTAGTCGTATTCGCTTTTTCTTTGTCTGTGAGGAAACGGGAAGAAAAATGGCCGATCATCGTGGGATGAAATTGTACTAAATGTCCGCTATCCTCCTCCCCTCCTTTTGCCGCTCTTGCCCCTCCCTTCTCAAAACGCATGTATTTATTTATGCGTCGTAGTTTATGTTTTCGGCAGTAAAACTGCATTTCCTTCATCGGTACCCTGTACGGCAAGGAGTTATCTGCATTTTTTGATCCAGGAGTGACAGCTGCGCAAACATTTTCATATTGAAGTTTATATGCTTGAATCTATTGTCGTTTAAAAATTGTCCCGAGTGAGAATTGTTTTGTGCAACACTGATGGGACAGAATGGATAGGACTGACTGGTCGTTTTTTGTTAGCGGCATTTTTGGTAGCACAAGAAAATATTGGATAGTCGATGATCAATAATGGGTAGGAGTGGTGGGCGATGGCGCAGTGGTTGTGTTGCGAATGGGGGAAAAGAGACCACGGATCGGAGTAGGGCGTTTGATTCTAGTTTGCGATGGTAGGTGTGGCTTATGATGAATGTGTTTACTGAACGCTGTAGTGTTGAGCGATCATCGACATTAAGCTCTAGAATTACACTGAAGTCACAAACCGTTTTCTTAGATTACATCCTCAAAGGATCTTGGTGTAGTGAGAAGTAAGGTTGGATTTAAGTACGGATCAGATTAGGTTTGCCCGCATCAACCGTTTGTTTTACTTTTGCATGGGACTTTTACTGGACGTTGGGTGGTACATAATCGACATCCATTTTTACCCTTCCTGTTGATGAAGGCCCATGATTGTAGGGAAAGGAAAACGGTTGTTGGAATTAATCCTGTATTGCTTCCCACTTGTATACGTGGATTTCTTTGCCAAGAGATTAACATCTGTCTCATTTTACGCCCAATATTTTTATGCCCCAAGGGCAGTAGTTGGATTCAGTTATCTCGCGCGAGGTTATCAGTGTAACAGTTTGACATGGACAACCTCTTTTACTCATCCTCTAATTTGTACTGAATGCGCTGTTTAGATTTCCCAAGTTTTTCACTCCACTTTATAAAATTGGGGGAACACACTCAAGTTCCATGAAGTGAGATGGATGGTTGCAAAATGGCACCCTTTCCTATAGTTTGCCTAATTTTGGTGTAGAAGTTGAAGTTGTTCAGTTTAAAAATATCGGATTGTTTGACGAACAAAATCTTACCCACTGACATCCACCTTTTTCTAGTTATGAAAATCGCATTTGCAATATATAATTGAGGGGTATTTATTGAATGGTATATTGTAGAAGTACGAAAGGAAAGAAAAGCGAATGAATTCTTCCGGCTTCATAGAAGGATCAGATGACTCGAAACTAAATCCTTTTAGGAGACCGGAAGTATAAAATCAAAAGGGATGGATAGTATGAAGAAATGCGGGAATTGTGAATTATTTTAACGTCAAGAATTAGGCCAGTCGCCTTAGGCTGTGAAATGAAATAAGCAGATCAATTTTTCGGTGCAAAAGGATTCCATATAAGCTGCAGAGTTTGATAGAAACATGTTGAAATTTGAAAATATATGGATGTGCTAAAATAAACTCAATGAAGCAAAAAATAATTGCGCAAATTACAGGCTTATTTGACGCTAGCTTCGGTGACAGCAACTTGGCTAATTGGACGACGTATGAACTTGGCTAGAAGAGCTAAGGTTGCGCTGCATTCGACGATGATTATGGGTTATACACAAGTGCTACTCGGAATCGCCGCTTTAGTAAATTTTATTTGCTTTTCGATTTTTTCAGTCATCACCTGATCACCTGGTTATCTGGCAATCTATCCTTTTGCCAAAGATCAGCGTAGATCTGTCGCTTTGATCATCTAAATAGTCCAAGCCCTTCTAAATTATGGCTTATTTTTTTCTCCATTCAAAGTCTAACAGCTCTTTTTCTTTCCTCAACAAAAACATTGAATGAAATTTTATGCATTTATTTCATTTAGTGCTACCAATTGAGCCTCAAAAATCTGTTGTTGAGGCGATATATATATTCATTGATTTTAGAATTTGCGGTTATTTCGCTGCTATGAGAATAATTTTTTGCATTATTTGACGGTTGCATAAATTTTGTATTAGACCTCCTTAATGTGAGAAATTCTATCACCTCAGTTTCCATGACTATGTGCATATTATTGCCTCTGGAATATTCATTGGAGTTCTACGTAAGGATCCAACTGTCTCCAGTTAGGAGGTTGTGATATTAAGTTGTGATATTGAGATTGCGATCGGACGGAAAAACCTATAGGAAAGGGGAGGAAGAGAAGACCGGAAAATCCAATGAATTAATATTTTTGATCAACAAAGGTCGAGATGAAGTCCGGATATTACGGTGGAGGGAGCTCATGAAGGGTTTTATGGTAATTATTTTTTCAAATATTTCACCCCGTGATCAAGTTTTTTAGTGACTTTATGCTGAATATGATCGTGATCGATCGCATGTCAATCGCAATGAAGGCAAAATCCATCTTGGTAGGGCTAGAAGATTAAACCTATCTATCTCATTTCCAGGTTCATTATGTACCTGTATGGCTAGGTGTACTTCATCAGAGCGGCTCAATGGCGGTGATGACGTTCGCATTTTGGCTATCGAATGAAATCCGACGAGTACCGAAGTAGTTATGAACCCTAATATATTTGTCTCTTCACGCTCGTCAGCAGTAAGGAGAGTTTTTATTATCTTTCTATCGTATTAGTTCACATTAAAAGGTCAGAAAGCAATGGCTTGCGGATGCAACCTCTGATGTCGACAAGGTAATTGCTTAGCTGTTATGGTACTAATGAGGTCTGGGTGAATTGGCGGTCGTCTCGGAACCGGAATTTAGAAGGTTGAAAATAATATCAGCTTTATAATCGAGAAACAAAATTTAATTGTAATCGAGAATTCAAAATTTCTAATTCATGAGCTCGGCCTGAATCTATTAGTGCCAATTTGATGACAGGCATTTTTCTTGGCGAGGTACTACTGACATCTCCACCTAACCGCTCTTCTTTTTGTGGCTAATTTATAATAGCATGTGTAGGATTTAAGACCCAATTTTCTATATCGTTTTTTTATCTAGTGAGTGGAGGATTTCTTTAAGCATTGTTTCTTATTGCTTATTCGGTTGTTTCGATGATGTGAGATGCTGTAGTTTCGATGATGTGTTGTTATGTTGCAGTTGTTAGTATATTTCGTTAAAATATTAGGTTGAAATCATTGACAAGGGCGTCCCTACGTTCCCGTTATCCAATCGAGCGTGTTGAATTTATTAAGCTCGTCTATGCTTCATCAATTGTTATTTTGCTTCCACCAATTCACCAGCCCGATTTTCTACATTTGGAGTCACTAGTTTTTATTTTTGCAATTAATCCCTCACCTGTGTTCCATATTCTTTAGCTGCGTTTAGCGTTACCGCTCTTTGCTTTGTGATGTTTGTATTTCTTAGCTTATTGTTTTTGTTTTCGTCGAAGTTCGATGGAATTAGAAATTAAATGTTGAGAACGGAAAGAAGGAAATGAGAAGAAAAAATTTACAGTGGGAATAAGGGCTAGCGTTTAGCAAATATAGGTTTGGTTTAAATTTAGTCACAGCCTTGATTTGAAGCGCGATCAGGGTGGACCGAATTTAGGTCGGGTCGATGTTGGCTGGCAATTTGACGGATTTCTCACTAGGATACTATTGTTTCCTGAAAGTCTTTCTGAGACCGTTTGCTTTCAGTCCAGGATGGAAAGCCGTTTTGTTTTAAGTTGTGGCAGTGATGTTATCTTAGGAATGGAGATAAATTCCTATAATGCAGTCTAATCGAATATTTCGTTATTTTTTACAACTTTTTATTGCTGAAAACTTTTCTCCTCTTTTTCTCCCAATTTTTATAAAGCCATTAGGCGTAATGGGTGGCTCCTTTTCAGTGGCGAACTGTTAGGTTGAAGGTTCAAGTATAATTATAATTTACAACTTCATCTCAAAACTAAACAATTTTTAGCGACCATGTATCGGTTAAACACGTAACTACCGTAAATTCTGTGCTGCTATTTTTTATCTGTCACGAAAGCCCAGGCAGTCATCTGTCTAGAAAGGAGCATGCGTAGAGTGAGGGCATGTTCGTGCGTTTATGTGTGTGGTTTGTGCGGTATAGGACCCCTTTCGATTTGGGGGGGGGGGGGGGGGGGGGGGGGGGGGGGTTGGGCGTGCTTATGCGCGGCGTGTTTGTTGTGTGTGTTTTTGCTTGCGTGTAGTTTAGTTTGTGTGTACTGTGTCACAGCCTAGAAGCTGTTGCATGGAAGAACGACGTCCATAGCAGCGACTGCACGGGGGTCAATAAAGCGGCAAAATCTCTCGCATGTGAACTCCTTCCGTCGCAATTTACGACCTCGCCATGAACGTTTCGAAATAGCAGGTTAGCGATACATCAAATCACGGCAGATCAAACATTAGCGGTAGGTGAGATCACGGTGGATCAAACCTAATACGATCGTTTGACCTACCACTGTTTTTTGATAGTGATCGATCAAAAAACAGTGATGGATCAAACTATGGTAGATCGAAGGACAGTGGTAGATCGAACCGTCTGCCGCTGTTTTCGGTGTACCACAGTTCGGTCTGCCACTGATCTTTGATCTAACATACTCTGATCTACTGCTGTTTTTTGATCCGCCAGTTTGATCTACTTCTGACTTTTGATCTACCACCGTTTTCTGATCTACCGCAGTTTTTCACGGTGGCAGATCAAAAACAGTAGTAGTGAAACCATGGTAGATCGAAAAGCGGTAGTAGGCGGTTTGATCTGCCATCGTTTTTTGATCTGTTACCGTTTCTTAACTTACCATGATTTTTAACCTACCGCTGTTTTTTGATCTACCCCATTTCCTCGGTCTACCACTCATTTTTCATCTACCGCGGTTTGGTCTACCACTGACTTTTGATCTACCACTGATTTTTGATCCACCCCGTTTTTTTGATTCACCATGGTTTGATCTACCACTGATTTTCGATCTACCACCGATTTTTGATCCATCGGCGATTCTGATCTACCATAGTTTGATCCACCGGTGATTTCGATCTCCCGCCAATTTTTGATCTACCAGTGATTTTGATCTCCCGCCAATTTTTGATCTACCAGTGATTTTGATCTCCCGCCAATTTTTGATCTACCAGTGNAGCTAAAATCTAGGTCTAGGCCCAAACCTAAGCCTAAGCCCAAGAATGTGCCCAAGTCTAAGCTTAAGCTAAGGCCTAAGCCTAAACTAAAATCCAGACCTAAGCCCAAATCTAAGCCTAAGCCTGAGCCCAAACCTTGGCCTAAGCCTAAGCTTAAGCCAGAGAATATGCCTGGAACCAAGCCTCAGCCTAAGCTAAAATCTAGGTCTAGGTCCAAACCTAAGCCTAAACCCAAGAATGTGGCCAAGTCTAAGCTTAAGCTAAGGCCTAAGCCTAAACTAAAATCCAGACCTAAGCCCATATCTAAGCCTGAGCCTGAGCCCAAACCTTGGCCTAAGCCCAAGCCTAAGCCCCAAGCCTAAGCCTACTTGTGAGCCTAAGCCCAATCTTAAGCCTAGGTCTGTGTGTCTGAGCCTAAGTCCAAACCTAAAAGGAAATAACTCAAATAAATCGCACGATAAAAAGAATCTCTTTAGGGTTTTACAAATAAATAAAACCATTAAAATTAAATTATTTTAAAATTTTAGTGATACTTCTTGCCCTAAGGCTTGGGCAAGAAGTATTTCAGAACCATTAAAGGGTAGCAGATACCTGTATTTTAAACACTTTGTGACAAACTGTTCGACAAACTTAGAAGAAAAGGCGCGGAAAGGATAAACATCTAACCAAGCTTCCTAGAATCCATCGGTTGAATCCCTCGACCCGCGCTTCTCGTTTGGAAGGATGGCCATGGCCGAAAATCCTCTCCTCGCAACTCTTCGATTTCTTAAATTGCAGCGGAAGTAGTTGCACCACTGCATCCCGCGTTATCGATCTTCAGTCATAGCAAAGCATACGAAGTATACACATTTATGCATGACATGGTCAACTCAACATACAGCACTACATCAATTAATTAGGCACATCATTCCGCAGATGTTTTTCCGTCTCGACTTCCTTTGGCCCTCATTCCTCCCAGGTTAAAGCCATCAATGCAAACAAAGTAGATGTTTTCCGAATCTTGGTTACCTTTTGCATAAAAAACTTAAAATCTTTCCTTCTACCTCTTCCTCCCCAAGTGGAACCAAGCAAGGAGCATTAAAACATCGGATGACAAATGTCACGGCATCGAGTATCGATACGCCAGGCGGTATCCAACTAGCAAACTACAACAGGTAGAAAGAAATAGCACAACGTGATATCTTGAGGCTAGAAAGTCCCTTCGTTTCTGGGTCCGCCTTTATCATGCCAGCTGCCCTGGATTCTTATAATGTGCACTTAAAATGCATTCACGGGAAATCATTCCGTCAAATAATTGGTCAGCCTCAACATCCTTGCCGCCGCTTTCTAAGAAACGCGATAAAACATTTCACGCCATCCGCTCTCAATAAACCCTATCAGTTTCTACCTTTTCTTAGAACCTGTCTAATATAGAAAGAACAGATAAGATATTCTCTAAGAACAGGTAAATCCATGCTGACATGCATGAGGTAATAAAAAATGGCAAATGACTAGTTTGAGGCAAACAAAATGCGCTTATACATGTTTTGGGTGGCAAGATAAATTTGCATACATTTCATAAAAATTTAACAATACGATCATTACATAAAATAGTGGAAAGTTAATATAAGGCAACGTTTTCTTTAGAATATACTAATAAATATACTGTTTTCTCTTAGATTATACTAGTAAATTTAAAATATATTCTTTTTCTTTAGAGGTTATATTAATAAATATAGCATGAAAAGAAGTCTGGCTAAACAGATAGGGTACATCAGCTTTTAAATTTCTTATCCAGTGAATGAGAGGAAATATTTAAGTAACTGCCGAAGAAAAACAAAGGTACGGAGATAAAAGAAGGAAATATCTGGAATAAATCGCATAATGAAAAAGAACCTCTTTAGGATTGTATAGTAAAAACCCTTACAATTGTATTAATATAAGACTTAAGGATAAAAGAAGTGAGGCAGTCTTCGGGT
Source organism: Baylisascaris schroederi (assembly GCA_006503575.1). Classification (NCBI taxonomy): domain Eukaryota; kingdom Metazoa; phylum Nematoda; class Chromadorea; order Rhabditida; family Ascarididae; genus Baylisascaris; species Baylisascaris schroederi. The sequence goes on along the minus strand of QEWY01000235.1, from coordinate 22,323 downwards.
CAACACGGAATGATCCTTGCTAAACGATCCCGATAATGAAATTTTCGTGTATAAACTGACGTCTCTTGAATCAAAAACGATTCATAAAAAAGTGTCCTATGGCTTGGGAAAGAAATATTTCAGAACCATTAAAGGCTAGCAGATACCTACATTTCGAGCACTTTGTGAAACCATTCGCCAAATTTAGAAGAAAGGGCGCAGAAAGGATACACATCTAACCAAACTCCCTAAAATCTATCGTTTGGCCTTTCAACCCTCTACAACAATCCAAGCTACCTACATCAGAGACGGTAAAACACGTACGGTTCAAAGGGCGCCACGTCCATGCTGAATTCCTAGCACCCTTCTAAAATAGAAAGCATTCATCTGCTCCAGGAAGATGAATGTGAGCACAGTATGTGGCCCAATTCTGAAATAGTAGGGTGTAAAACCTTTCCAAAGCGCCAAAACACCCTCGTTGCGTACGATCTTAGACCAAACGTCGACCGCACCCTTATATTCGGGTTTACCGTCAATCGTACGCATATTCTGTATCCTGTAAATAAAACTATATTTAAATAAACTTATTTTTCTAAACTCCTTACCTTGGATTAACGTGAACATTGGTGAATCCATATTTCCATGGACTGAATCAATTAGAGAAAACCCCTCTTCCCTCGAATTTTACTTCTCGCTTCAAAGCACAGCTGACGCGTAAGCAACATACAACTGTCAAAATTTTACGCCAGATTTTGAAAATCTTCCATTTTCTACAAATGCATCAAGCCTCTTCCAAATCGACCTTAAATATACATCATGAACTGACGTAGATCATTTCCGTTCACATAAAAAGAACTCCATTAATAAACAAAATATAACCGTAACCTTGTTTTAGCGATATCAACTGGCATCGATGCAATAGTCGTTGCAAGACCACTGATCATTGATGCGCAAAAATGGCAGAAAATGCCATCTTCGATATAAGACGTCTTCAGAATTGCCTCTTTAGCTTGTGAATAAGTGGCCAATTGTGCCGCATTCACTACCATCGCACGAAGCACTGTTGGTCCACATCCCTAAATATCAACACATACTGGTATACCAGCAACTCATAGATACTGGTAACACAATTATTAACAATACGAGTAACTCATATTTCGCTTCAAAATGGACGATAGCATCCGGTGATGCGTTAACGTCCACACATGATACTATTGTTTCTGGACACGCCTTAAAATATTTTTAAAATAAAAATTTGTATTCAGAGATATGCCGTTACTTACAGACAATCCCGAATCCACCATCTGCTGATATTCAACACATCTCCTCCCCATCTTGCAAAAAGTCACTCTGCATCACAGTATCATCATCATTTCCTTTGATATTTCGTAAACGATATTTTCGTTCGGCTATGAAATTGAGGAACACAAATGGACGAAAGCATATGCAAAACGAGGATGAACTAAAAAACCGATATTTTGACACCGATTCATGGGAGCGTGAACCTTCACCAATGAATAACAATAAAATTCATTTAATTTTATATATATATAACTATCTCAAGAGATTCAAGTGAGAAGACATACCCGCCACAGCGTAAAAACACCTTCTTCACGAACAATTCGTATCAATGCGTCGAAGACGTTTTTGTAATTGCGTTGTTGATCGACTGGCAGTCTGTAATATAAATTCAATAAATTAATACACAGCATCTCTTCTAACCGAAGATGTGAATTTCTCTCATTTTCTGAAATAATTTTTTCTAAATAATTTCTTATTTAACAAAATGCAACAGTTCATCAGTATTTCGTACTTTCAGTTAAAGAAGGGATCTTCTAATCCTCTTCCCTCCTTGGAAACGGCTTCCTTTTGCAAATTCTGAATGCAGTTGTGGCCTCTCTTCTTCCAAAATTTCACTACCTCAGCCTTCCTCTCTTTTTCCTCTCCTGAAAAACATTCAAAGGCGTCCGAATATTTACAATTAACCCCTCCAAGTAGTAAACGGTATAGTAAATGTTAAAATGTGAGAATAAAAAGTAAAAAAAGTAATCAAAAACGAATACCTTCCGTCAGCACACATACGAATCAGTGCCACTTCAGCTGGAGTACCGACAAAGGATCCAGCGGCACCCGCCGTCAGCCCCAATGTTGCCTTCAGTGCAAACGTCGGTGAACGATCTCCTCTACAATAAAACATGTTATTTGTTCAGATATACATTTTATATATATATATTATATATATATATATATATATATATATATTTCAAATCTTTTAATTTCGGAAAAAATCATTGTAAAGAAAAAATCAATATAAAAAAACTTTCTCCACCTCGCCTTCTGCCTTTCATGAACTATCTCACATCAACTAGCTCAAAATGAATGCGCCTTTTTTTATCCCATTCGCAAAACGCTACAGATCGTTGTCAACGTGTTTCCCATCTGTCAGTTTTATTTGCCTGTCAGTAGCTTCTGCGAGTTATTCTTGTTATCAAAATGTAGAATCTAAAATTCCCATTACCCAGCAAGTTTGGAACATCCACCTCCACAGCTACGATTATCTATCGTGGTAACTATATGCGAAGTTAATAAACATCAATTGTAGGACACGTTCTTCGTAGGTCCGGGTATCTACAGAATGTTGTCGGAGATCCACCCTACCCACCTATTTCCTAAAGAACAATGGCAATCAATAAAACCACTAACAACTAAAGCAGCTGATCTTGCTTAGCACTATAAAAACCGAACTTTCATACATAAGAGAAGGCTCCAAATACCTACGTACTTTGTACAATGAAAAATGCTGCAAAAAGTTGAGCGTGAATAACAATAAAAACTTAAAAAAATACTAACGTAGTGAATTTCTCGAATAGCCATGTATAGATGCCAAGTCGAGTAGTTGTGTAGGTGGCTTGTCTAAGTAAACCAGCCGAAAGGCCATTATAGACAGCGAGTACACCCTCATTCGCTATAATCGATCGAAGAGCATGGAAACTTGATCGATATTCCTTCTTACCCGTTAAACCACTTAGCTGCATTCGATTTTTCACCAAATCCAACGGCTGCACAACACACGTCGCAGCCATTCTGTAATTTTCAATACTCACTTTTCTACGCGAATAAAAAATTAAAAACTCAAACTTCTAAAGTAATTTTTTGAAAATATGGTGAGAGTGACAACGATGATACGAATAATAGCAATGAAAATACAAAAATGTTTTCAACAATTTCAACAATTAAAAATAATCTTATTGAAAGCAGTAGTCATGATTACTTTTATATTTTATGAAAAGATTTTTAAGCAAAAAAAGTGGACGATTAGCTAGTCGTCTTATCAGAATCTCGACTCATTATATAATTCCTCACATCTGCTGATGTCGTTACAGATTTAAAATGTGTTACTTATCTCCCCTCTCCCTTCCCCCCCCCCCCCCCCCCCCCCCCCCCCCTCCCCATAATCAGACCCCAATGCTCAAATTCGAGGAAGGTAGAAGCGCAATAACCACTATTAATCGCGAACTGAGAAAGGAAAAACTGAGTACATTCTACGTACAAGTACAGAAGGAAAACTATTAAGCACTTCCTTCTGAAAAAACTGATACAATAATATAATTGTGTCATCGTTCAAAGATTTGAACACACTCATATTGAAAACCAATTTTTTATATCACTCTGTTGTATTATCCGCAAATGATTTGGTAAGAAGAATGATAATTTCGGTGGCATGGTGTCACTGATTACTACCATCAGTCAGGTGCTCCAGGTGCTATGTAATTATTTATAGCGATAGGTTTCCTAATGTGACATTACACAGAAGAGTTAGATAAAAAATGCCAAATTTGCTGAAAAATTTATGATTGAGGGGATTATGAAGCAGAAGGAAATAATAATAAAATGATAAAAAAAAACAATAGATAATCATAAATAATAAAAAACAATAATAATAATAACAATAATAATAACAACAATAGTAATATTAATAAAAACACCTACCCCGCTGATCCACCAAGCAGGAATTTGACAGCGTTCGGGATCTTTGCCGGTGCACTCGCTTGGGTCTTATCTGCCATTCTGACCCTTTTAAACTGAAACTTAGGATTCTTTAGATTCGCTGAGCAAATTAATATCACAGTAAAATACGACGAGTTCGTTATAGATATTCAATCTCAGCAGCAATCGACCAAAGTGAAAATGTTTACAAAATGAGGGTTAGTCTTGAGGCAACAATCAAATGAGAGGACGTTAGCCCAAAGGATTCGCCATATTTGGCGTATCGCCAAGAATGCATCTTTAAGAAGAATCTCTTGAATTCAAAAAAACTTGAAATAAAGACAAATAAATGTTTCATTTTTAATGCAAAACTTAACAGCAAGAAAAATAAGCAAGAAAAATAGAACTATTACAATCGGAGTGCATTCTATCACAAAAGATTTCAAAATTAAAACGCCACGATTCCTTCCTTCACAAATATTACATAAAATTTGAAAGTGAACACCGTTTACAAATTTCATACAACTATTTCGCGAGCATTCCATTAATCACGAACACAATTTACCTTAAAAAAAAGAGTGAATTCATTGCAAAGTTTACAAATATCAAGAGAGAGGGATATATTAAGTAAAATCAAGTCACCTTCGTTACTCACAGGACAAACGCGCCGATCAACGCTACCGCTGTTCCCAGAATGGGTAGGCTCTCATCAGCGAAAAACGCTCTTCCGCCGAAATTTGCATACAAGCATTTTATCGCATTTAATGAACGGAAAGGTGCATAAAGTTACGGTTATTTAATTTCGTCACACGCGTCCAAACGTAACGCGAAGCAGTGACCGCACTTCTAAATCGTATTTCTATTTGCTGTTACTTTATAACCTATTGTGATATAGTAGTTGCAGAGATGTGCAATATACAGAGATATACTACTTCATATTCCTCACCCATATATTACAACTCACTTACTCAAAAGTAAATAAAGTTTTTTCCGCGTTCTCTCCACTTCAACTCTCATACCACTCGATGATTTAAAAAACGAATAGAGGTCACGTCAAACATTGGCAAGACCGGCAAGTAACCACTTTTGACCTGAGATTAAAAGAAACAACAAAGGATATACAGTTCGGAATTGCTTCTAGAAATAGCGATCAGCTGACAAACGGTTATTAAATTAGTGAAGAGATGTTCTACTCTTTCTGAAATAATATAAATATTACTCACCCATGAAAAATTTGTTTCAACGAGCACCTACATTTGCAAAGTTTCTATAATTCAAGCGTGTCAAATTTTAATTAATCAAGTTCAAACAGCTATCTTTAAAACGCTTAAATGTGCTACACTAATTGCACCCGTTAGATGAAAGCACGAAGGAACCAAAGATTTCATTAAAGTGCTGCAACTGTTCTTGCTGTTTTGGTGATTCCATAGTGCCTTTCTAGAAAGATCACACGTAAACAATTCGGTTAACGCTTTCGTTCTAGTTGTTGAATAACAACTCTCAATTTTAACACCCTACCACCTCACTACCTGAACCATTTCAACGGATAGAATAGGACAGTTATTTTTATTTTTACCGTACCTATAGTGGTGACATATTGAACTGTCGATTACTACGCAGTATTTTTGAAGTAAGCGCTGTATTAATGGTAAAATGAGTATCATGTCAATGGTATGTACCACCGGTGAACGTTTTGCTACTAGTAGAGGGACCCTAAATAAAGATGACCGGTGCATACTCTAACAAGCCGGGTTGTTTCAACATTTGGTTTAATCACAACAAAATGCTCCTGGTACCCGTATCACAAAATAAAGTTCTTTGGCAGCACAAAGCGTGGAGAAAAGAGCACTTCGGTAGCCTATATTTTAAAAAACCACGGTATAAAAGCAATATCATCGATGAGGTACATATTCTAATATTCAGAGAGATACATATTCTAATATCCAGATCCATTTTACCGTAGAATACGACGTTACCCTATAGGCATAGGTATTAAACCTGTACAGAAATTCACTATTTTAGCGATACAAAAACTATTAGCACATCGGTTATAAATGAAAAACGAAAGAAGTAGATGGAACGAAAACATAAGAAATGAATCAACTGAATTCAATGAGAATAGCTTAGCTAAGCTCTAATTGGAACTTGGAAATTTCAGAACGTTTTAACGTTTGACATTGAATAAATAGGGAAAATATTTTATAAAAGTTACGCAGATTATCGCAAAGAACAGTTAGAAAAAGGGAGGGGGCGGGGATAAAAAAGAAAAAGGAATGTGGGTAGACTCTACATCGACTGATACAAAAATGGATTCTACAATGGGAGAACGTAATTCATCTCAATTCGACAGGGAAATTTCCCTACAAGGAAAATTAAAAACAGGATGCAAAAAATTCTCGACAAGGAAAAGTAGGATGGTTTTGCTAAAAAAAAATTCCACCAATCATACATTACTATCCGTCGAATATTCGACAGTGCGCCTTATTATACAGTGACGGTTCAGATGATTAGAGATCAAAGATCAAAATTATCTCCAATTAGAATAAAGAATCGCTATCGTTTCCACTTTATAGAGTAAACCGGCGTGTGCATTTCTCATTGGTAATCTCAATAACCATCAAAATACAGTGGATCCTTATCGCTAGTTAATAACAATAATATATGTTAATGAATGGCATTTTCATAAATGATAAACATTGGCCAGTGGTCACTAAAACACAATTGGTCACTATAACAGTCACATTATTAGAGGATATTGTGAGTATGAGGGGAAGGGCGATGGAACAAGGGTGGAACGAAAAGGAGAAAGTAAAAGGGGATGGGGAAAAGAAGGAGATTAGACAGATGACTTTATGCTGCTGGAATATTCATTGACTAGTAATGTGTATCAATGAGAAATAAACTACGGAATGAATGAACTACCCAAACCTAAATATTTTTAGGAATTACTTTACAACAACCAAATTACTAAATGCAGTAAAATAAAACGATAAAAATGGTATCATTATAACGTAAGCGATAATGATACAACTAACAAATCGGAGTTATAAGAGTTCATTGCAAATGATAGCTGCAGCGCGCACAGTTCGCTGGTAGAATAAGAAGCGATGCGCACCTCGGCGATTCACTCAACACAAAGAAGCAGAATACATTCGTGATTAACTCATCTTATATCGCCAAGGTCAGAGATTAGGGAACAACAAACTACGCCTAAAGCAAAATGCAGCCCATAAAAGCAAGGTGGGAAAACTTTTTAAGTATCTATTTGGACGACTCGTATAGCAAAATATGGTGATCCTCGAACGATTGCACGCATATCTGAGGTGTACAAAACCTTACTTCATCCCACCCCCCTCCCCTTTCACTCCAATTTGGGCAAACTTTTGCCCAAAATAAGCTGAATTTAAACCTCTTTGAGGAAACTTCAATTTTTATGATTTGCACATTCTAACTATAAGGCAAAGTTGATCGTTTTTACGAAATAATTTAACTTAATGCAAGCAAAAACATTTTTAGATAGGTTTCTGTTTGATAAAGCACGAAACAACCACAACGCATCCCAATCAAACATGTGGAATGGAAACAAAATCAAATTAAAAAAATCCAACTTTTCTCATTTCAACAAAGAGAAGTTGAAAAATCTGCCTTTTCTAAATGAATAGCAATAAAAATAAATACTACGTATCTCCACCAATTTGGTGGATAATCTAGGCACAGGTAAAAAGAGAACGCACAGGCATAAGCAGGTAATTTATGAGTAGGCATTTCCGATATAAATATATCTTCAAAGAAAATATCTATAAAATGATCCTACATTAACGAAGTAAAACAAATGGGTACTTCGATGACTCAAAGTTGAAATTGTTCAATCAAGTCTCCGAGCCGAGCCAATATATGCCAAGAAAAAAGTTATAAAAAGCAAGTCAAGTCAAGCTTTTTAAATTCTTTTTAGTAATACTTTATATTATTAACTACATAAAACGGCCAATATCAAAGTGTTAAGGCATATCATTAACTCAATGATACCAAGATAAAAATATAATCGAAAAACTTAGTGGAGATTATTAGATATGCAAAAACAAAGTTTTATCTATTTATTTAAATAGTACCATTTAATTACAGTATTGCAAATTAGCAACCAATGATAATAAGTGATAATATAAAAAAAACTAATTCAACACAAAAGCGTAGAAACGAGCCACAGGTTCACCAATACTGCGAAGACCGAACACAACACGTGACAACACTTCTGACGATTTGCCTAACTAAAGAAGTGTAACGTATGCGCACGAGTCAAACTCGATTACTCCATCGATGTTAGAGAGTATGGTCAATGGTAAGAGTGGAAAAGATGTTAGAGAGTATGAAAAGTGCCGGTTGCTTCAACGAATGGAACTAGCGAGGGAAAAAAAGGGGGATAGGGGGGAGGAGGAGATGTCGGAGAGGATCACATCGGTCACATCAAAGATCAAAGAACAAACGCCTGAGACCTTATCACGCCATTAATCAATAATGTTATCTAGTACCATAGTAGCACTATGATCAAGTGTAAAAATTTACAACGAAATTAATTATTTAAATGTAAACAAATAAAACCAATTAAAGTAAAAGTAACGCTTTAAGTGAACGAATAATTCAACAAAGCATAACACCTCAATTTAGAAAAGGTGAATTTTCTCTGAAAAGATAAAAATCATCACATTAAGAAATCGACATTAAATCATCAACTAAAGGTATTGAAGGATATTAGTTACCCGATAATACCCAATTAACCGATATTGGTCACCTGATAGGTAACAGGTAAGAATAGTAAAAAGATTCAAATCCTATACTTACTAGCTATTCGCAGTGTTCGCTGCGATCATTGGTACTCACTACCTTTCACAGAATTGCAAAAATAGGAAATAGGCGCACTCATATAATGCCGTTGATCCTATATATTTGTTATTTGTTGATCGTCCTATATATTTGCAAATAGCGTTTCCTCGAGAAATATACACCTTCCAATCACAGGCGTTTAATTAATATTCACCTACTAGATGGCAGAGTACAAATATCCTATCTTTGAGCATCTAAATATGGAATCGAAAAAGAACCATTGAACAAATAGGTGAATGAGGTATTTCCACCAACTACACACCTTTTGACTGTCATATATCACAAAGTTTTTTCGTGCATTCATAATTGAGTTTCGTTATCAACGAATAACAGAAATAACTAAAAAAATAAACAGCAAAATAGACATCAAAGAACAGGGCACATGACCGTTCGCTTATGGCAACNTCAGTCTCCGAATCGCTCATCATCGTTTGCAACTTCAGAGGTCCCCACTATAAATTACGGAATAAACAAATTACTCAAACATAAATGTTTTTAGGAATTACTTTATAACAATCAAATTACTAAATGCAATAAAATAAAATATAAAGTGGTATCATTATAATATAAGCTATAACGATATAATCAAGAACTAACAAATCGATGTTGTAAGCGATAGCAGCAGAGCTCAGTTTGCTGATGGGAGGAGAGAAGCAACACACTGCTCGGCGATTTACTGAAAACAAAGGAGTGCAGTCGTTGTAGAATGCGTTCGTGTTGACCCATCTAACATCGCCGAAGTCAGAGATTAAACAACGACGAAGTAAAAAACGACGCCTAGGGCAACATGTAGCTCATAGAAGCCCATTCACGACCATTTGTTATGAATGCTCAGATCAACAAATAGAGTGCAGAAGCACGCCAGCAAACCAACGCGGCATGCGCTTTTTGTAATTCTGATTGCTGAATCGACTGTTTGCCCAAACTGCTAACAAATAATAAAGTATGCGTATTAACGCATTCAATGTCTTCCCGAGAACGTCCATATATGGATCACTCACGAGTATTCCAGAGAAGCCAAAGAACCCAAATGAATGAACGAAAATAATAGTGAATAGGAATGAGCCGAAAGGTGAAACATATTGATCGAAAGGTAAGGTAATATAATTGGAAAGGCGAAAGGTAATTTTTTTTAACAAAAAAAGCTCTGAAGAACAACTTCCTGAGTGAGTATAAAAAATAAAGTCATAAAGAGTGAAAAAATAAATAAGCGAAAAATACCGTAATGTTAGAAATTCACCTAGGAACAGTACTGAACTGTCACTCGCATCACTACACCCGAGAAGTGATTAACTCATTCAGATCAACCGAGGATAACGTTCGTATTTGCAATCATGACCTTATTTTGTATACTGATAGCGTAAAAAAAGGATATTTATAAGAAAGAAATCAGAATTTTTCTAGTGTGATTTCATAAAGCAAAATGGGGAATCATAATAGTGAATTAAAAAAGTAAATCAGCCGGATCAATCTGAACCGTTTTCTAATTACTGCAACAAATATAATCGACCAAAAAAAAAAACAGCTTTCATCTTAAAAACCAAATAGGGTTCGATATACTAAGAAATAACCTAAAAAAGACTAACGTAATGAAATATAACTAGTATATAATAAAACAATAGAGAAATCTTCTGCTTATGAATATAAGAGATTTCTCCATAGTGAATGATTACCTAAAAAAAAGCTTCCTAATTGCACAGTGAAGGAATAAAATCAGCTAAACTAAGTAAGGACGAAAAGTGAAGTAATATAGACTGAGAAGATTACTTTCTAACAAGCTTTTTTGTACGCTGTCGTAAAGCATACAAGACGGTAGAAGGCAGAGAGCAGAGATATACGAATAAGCTCCGTAGCAGAGCATTATATCGAATCACATTGAACGGCGATCTTCACCGTTCTAAGAGAATAGCCTACGATTCGATGTCATCACCTTCAAAGACTACGCGAACGCACATCGAGCAAACAGCTATATCTAATATTGACACCTCAAAACCGGGTTCAAAAATCCGAATGAAATTTGCTGAAGGTCAATATAAGTCAAAGGTAAAAACATCTTCAATGATGACTTCCGTCAGAAAAAACCTGTTTGAATTTAAGTAGTATAACATCACAAAGCAAACAAGTAGAGCAACTTACTGAATCCGCACAATGATAGGTGAAAATGATACCGACATTCACTGCTAAGATCAGAACAAACAGAAATACAACAAATCAGCTCAAGTTGAAATAAAATTTGCGAACGATGGTGGACGACTCCGGAGTTAAATTCTCTAGAAATTTACCTATATATTTAACTCGAATTCCTTCGTCTATAAAGGTTCTCAATCTAAAGCTAATTAGAATTTCTGGAGAAATCAAACTCCAAATCGCTCAACATCGTTTGCAAGTTTAAAGGTCCCACTATAAACTACGGAATGAATAAATTACTCAAACATAAATATTTTTGGAATTACTTTCAAGCAATCAAATTACTAAATGCAATAAAATAAAATATAAAAACGGCATCACTATAATATAAGCGATTAAAATATAATAAAAACCAACGAATCGATGTTGTAAGTGACTGCAGCAGAGTGCAGTTTGCTCATGGAAGAAACGACCAACGCACCGCTCGACGACTTACTGAAAATAAAGTGTACTCATTGCCGAATGCATTCGTGATTGACCCATCTAACATCGCCGAAGTTAGAGATCAAAGATCAACACAGCAAAGAAAAAGACGCCCAGAGCAAATTGCGGCCCATAAAAGCCCATTCATAACAGTTTATTATGCTGAGATGAACAAATAAAGTGCAANAAAAAAAAAAACAGCTTTCACCTTAAAAACCAAATAGGGTTCGATATACTAAGAAATAACCTAAAAAGACTAACGTAATGAAACATTACCAGTAAATAATAAAACAATAGAGAAATCTTCTGCTTATGAATATAAGAGATTTCTCCATAGTGAATGAATACCAAAAAAGGCTTCCTAATTGCACAGTGAAGGAATAAAATCAGCTAAACTAAGTAAGTACGAAAAGTGAAGTAACATAGACTGAGGAGATTACTTTCTAACAAGCTTTTTTGTACGCTGTCGTAAAGCATACAAGACGGTAGATGGCAGAGAGCAGAGATATACGAATAAGCTCCGTAGCAGAGCATTATATCGAATCACATTGAACGGCGATCTTCACCGTTCTAAGAGAATAGCCTACGATTCGATGTCATCACCTTCAAAGACTACGCGAACGCACATCGAGCAAACAGCTATATCTAATATTGACACCTCAAAACCGGGTTCAAAAATCCGAATGAAATTTGCTGAAGGTCAATATAAGTCAAAGGTAAAAACATCTTCAATGATGACTTCCGTCAGAAAAAACCTGTTTGAATTTAAGTAGTATAACATCACAAAGCAAACAAGTAGAGCAACTTACTGAATCCGCACAATGATAGGTGAAAATGATACCGACATTCACTGCTAAGATCAGAACAAACAGAAATACAACAAATCAGCTCAAGTTGAAATAAAATTTGCGAACGATGGTGGACGACTCCGGAGTTAAATTCTCTAGAAATTTACCTATATATTTAACTCGAATTCCTTCGTCTATAAAGGTTCTCAATCTAAAGCTAATTAGAATTTCTGGAGAAATCAAACTCCAAATCGCTCAACATCGTTTGCAAGTTTAAAGGTCCCACTATAAACTACGGAATGAATAAATTACTCAAACATAAATATTTTTGGAATTACTTTCAAGCAATCAAATTACTAAATGCAATAAAATAAAATATAAAAACGGCATCACTATAATATAAGCGATTAAAATATAATAAAAACCAACGAATCGATGTTGTAAGTGACTGCAGCAGAGTGCAGTTTGCTCATGGAAGAAACGACCAACGCACCGCTCGACGACTTACTGAAAATAAAGTGTACTCATTGCCGAATGCATTCGTGATTGACCCATCTAACATCGCCGAAGTTAGAGATCAAAGATCAACACAGCAAAGAAAAAGACGCCCAGAGCAAATTGCGGCCCATAAAAGCCCATTCATAACAGTTTATTATGCTGAAATCAACAAATAAAGTGCAAGAGCACGCCATCAAATGAATGCGGCTCGTGCTTTTTGTAGTTCTGATTCTTGAATCAACTGTCTGCCGTAATCACGTATTAACGCACTCAATGTCTTCCCGAGATCGTCCATATGTGGATCGCTCACAGGTATTCCACAAGGGGCTTGTCTTTAGGAAGTTTTGCAAACATGCACTTACAAAGCTCATTATGGCAACTCATATCTGTGCATATGTATCGTCTGTCTGTCTGTGTGCTTGTGTCTGTCTAGAGGAATAGCAGAAGCTAGAACTACAAGATCTGATAGCGCTATGCAAAAATTTATATGTCAGCATTCAAGTCGAAATTCAAAGCTTCGAGATTACTGTGCCCAGCTGAACTTGATTCAGGAAGTCAGCGCACTTACTAGATCACAGAATCAAGGTTCATAAGTTCAGTGACCAAAGCCTCGCCCTGAATACACCGTAGGGATTGACATACGAAATATGAGGTTACCTAAAACGTTGTAAACCTGTGAAAGCAAGCTGACTGCTCGTTGTAAACGATGCAGAATGAAAAGATTCTCAACAATGTGTTTGATGACGTCATACACCGATACGCTCGCATGCTAGACCATGATGACGCAACATGTGTGCCTATGTCCCCATGTGCGGTAATGTCTAATGTGTCCGTGTCATTAAGCATCTATGACGTCAGATGTGTCTGTTTGTATGTCTGTGCCCGTTTATGTGGTCAATCGTCTGAATGCAAGAATTGCATAATACAAAAGTAAAAAGGGTAAAGGTACGATAAGTAACTCGGAAGTTCGATTAGACCGATAAGTCAACTTATAAGACGACACGTCAAGTCGGGATCATTGAAAAATTCTTTATGGAATGAGGCCATTTCTAATCAACTTAACGATGATCACATACTGCGAATATAAAAAGCGCATATTGTGCCAATTCCATATACAGCTTCTGAATTTATTAGTGAAAATAATTGGAACACATACATATAACGAAATACACACATCAAAACGAGTTATATTTTTCATGGTGACATGAAATAAAACAACACTAAACAACTCAGCAACAACAGCTTGCAATCAATGACTGCTATGCGCAATAGAGGCAAATGCTTTCAGAAGAATGCCACGATACAGCACACTTGCAAGTACAATGAGAAACATTTTGCGTTTTAGGCATAAAATTGATAAAGGAGGAGGAGGAGGAATTGGGAACATAGAATTTTCAGGTCGGATAATTCGCAAACCAAGCGCTTCCACATCTAATCTAGTTACATAATAACATACCTTACAACATTTTCATAAATAGTATCACTTATTAAAACAACTTCCGGCTCCCTTTGAGGGCAAGCAGATACCCACAGACGTCGATGCCATTCTGCAATTTTAATATACATTTCTCTGCGCAAATAAAAAACGACAGTTCAAAATTTCTAACCTAGTTTTTTCAAAAATATGGTCACAGCAAGATTAATAATACGAATAACAACAATGAAAAAATAAAAAAATTTTTCAACAATTAGAAAATCTTATTGAAGGCAGTGGTCATAATTACCTTCATATTTTATCAAAAATTTTTCAGCAGGAAGAGTGAACGATTAGGTAATCGTGCAATCAGAATGCCGACACCGCTATATACAATGCACATTAAAAATGTACATTTAGCCTATGGCATATTCAGACTTCAATCCTCAAATTCGAAGAAGCTAGAAGCCTAATAACCACTATTAATTGCGAGCTATGAAATGAAAAACTGAGTACAATTTAGGCACAAGTACAGCCGGGAAACTATCACGCATTTCCTTCTAAAAAATTGATACAATAATACAATTACACCCCCGTTCAAAAAATTGAATACGCTCAACTTGGAATAAAATTTTACTATACCACTCTATTGTAATAGCCGTAAGTGATTTGACAAAGAATAATAGTTTTGGTAGCATAGTATCACTGGTTAGTATCATCGATCAAGCGCTACAAGTGCTATATTAACTATCGATAGGCGTTTTCTGGTGTGACATTACACAGAAAAATTAGAAAACAAAACATCGATAAAACGGAAGAAAATGCCTAAAAATAATAAAAAACACACCCCGCTGATCCACGAGGCAGGAATTTGACGGCATTCGGGATCTTCGCTGGTGCATTCACTTGTGTCTTATATGCCATTTTGACGATTTTAAACTGAAACTTAGAATTCTTTACACCCGTTGAACAAATTCATATTACAATAAAATACGACGAGTTAATTTAATGATATAGCATATGATATATATATATATGCAATCTCAGCAACAAGCCCGACCAAGTAAAAATGTTCGCAAAGTTACACCCAAATGCAAAATTAGCCTTGAGGGCAGCAATCAAATGAGATCGACGTTATACCCAAATGATCTGCCATACTTGGCGTACCGCCAGGAATAGAGATTCAAGAAGAACCTTTTGAATCCAAAAAAATTCAACCAGGGAAAAATAATCGTTCAATTTTTTAATGCAATACTTAATAGTAAGAAAAATAAAGCTGGTATGATCGTAGGGAATTCTATCATAAAAGATTTCAAAATTAAGTGCCACAATTATCACCTCTTTCTATTTATAAATTATCTCTTTCATAAATATTACATAAAATCTCAAAATGAACATCATTTACAGACCAAATACAACTATCTTACGAGTCTTCCATCAATCACGAGTATAATTCATTAAAAAATTGAACAAATTTATCGAAAAATTTACAAATCTTATACAGAGAGGGATATATTAAGTTAAATCAAACTAAATTCGTTTCTCGCAGGACGAAGGCGCCCATCAACGGTACCAGTTTTCTCAGAATGGGTAGGCTATTATTATGGAAAAACGCTCTTCCACTGAAATTTGCACTTCCTAATTCTTACTCTCAAATATTCTGTTGCAAAACCAGGGAAGAGTTTCTCTGAAAAAGGACTAACCTCTTTTTGAACGATGTTCCTTCCACATGTCGCGCGTTGTCGTGCATTCATCGTGCGTTGCCAATTGCAGCGTTATACCCCGCATACCGCAGCCATATACGATCACCAATTCTTAGCTGAAAATTATTCTTTTATATGAAAGGATAGTGAATTAAGGGTTTATTAATATTTTTCCAGCAGCGTTTCCTATCAAACAATTCATATCCTTTGCAACTGTGGGGAGAGGAGGAGGAGGAGGGAGGGAGAGGGGATGCCCTCTCATAGATTACCGTATCCTTTAGCGACATACTACTTAACAATCGTTATTCGAATTAAGATATAGTTTTGCCTAGAAGTTACGCCTTAAGATTATATATTCAATTCGCTACTCAATATAAAAGAAATCACTCAATGAGATAACTAAAAACCACCTAGGTTTTCACAAATAATTTCTCCTCTTAAGTGGCCTTATTTTCAAATGAAAGAGGAAAAGGAATAAGGAGCAAAACTAGTTGAGTAATAATATCGCATTCATAATCCCTACAACGGAAATTTTCGGATTTGATGCGGCGCTCAAAGGAGCATACACACAAGTTGCTTGTTTGCCACATCATCGGTATTTAATACACCCTATGAATTTTTATTCAATTACTCTCAGAAAAACGCAGCTATTTAGGCAAATGTCTGTATATGCATGAGTCGAAAGCCTAAATTCTCTTTGCTATTTGGCAAAAAAAACAACGAATATTCAATGTGAAAAGTTTAAAAGACCCAAGTTGAATTAAACCAAGCCTGTAGAGTATATGGATTGAGAAGACATACCTGTCACAGCGTAACAACCCCTTCGTCCCGAACAATTCGCACCAACGTATCGATGAGGTCTTCACATTTGCGTGGTTGAACGACTGGCGGTCTGTAATATAACTTCAATAAATTAATACTCCTTCTAATCCTTCCAATTCCAGGAAGACCACTTCCTTTGGCTCATTTTGAATGCAGTTTTTATTCAATCAAAGAATCAAAAACTCTATCTCTTTTCAACATTTCACTACCTCAACCTTTTCCACAGCACCTCCTCCCCCTCCCACTCCTTCTACAGAAACGAATGGAAGCATTTCTTCAATAATCTTCAAAAAATTTTTGAAAGTAAGTAGGCATAATGAAGCCATCCTCCGCAAGCAGTCATTTCATTGCACCACTCTTATTCTAATTCCAAATTTCAAGGCCACTTTCCGCGGAAGGAAGGGAAGGAAAACCCAAGCTTCCTTCACTCTGCTCCATCTTTACTTTTACCTTTTTCGGAGCACACTCTATTGGCATAAACTTAAATGACTACTGAATGATATTACTGTGACTCGATTTGGCTCACTGCAATTGAGTACAGACGCAAATGGAAAACTATTATGCACTCCCTTCTAAAAAAAATTGAGTTCAAAAAACCTATCACAGTTCAAAAATTTCAATATACTCAATTGGAATCCAATTTTGCTATACCACTCTATTGTATTAGCCGTAAATAATTTGTTAAAAACAATAATAGTTTGGTAGCATAGTATCACTGGTTATTATCATCAGTGAGGTGCTCCAAGTGCCACATTACCTATAGAGATGCGTTTTCTGAGGTGGACACTACGCAGGGAAGTTAAATAAAAAACAAATTTTACCGAAAAATTTATTCTTGAGGGGATTATCAAGCAGAAGGAAATTCCTCAAATAATAAAAAAACACACTTACCCCCCTGATCCATCATGCAGGAATTTGATCAAGTTCGCAATCTTCGCTGGCGCTCTCGCTTGGGTCTTATATGCCATTTCAACGTTTTTAAACTGAAACATAGAATTCTTTACATTCATTGAACAAATTAATATCACGATGAAATACGACGAGTTCATTATATAAATTCAATCTCGGCAGCAAACCTGACCAAAGCAAAAATGTTCACAAAATGAAGATTAGTCTTGAGGGCAGCAATCAAATGAGAGGATGTTATTCGGCGTACTTGACGTATCGCCAAGAATCAGAATCACGAACCTCTTAAATCAAAAAGAAAAAAATAAATAAATAAAACATAGATAAAAAACCTGAAATAAAGAAAAATAAATGTTTTATTTCTAATGCAATACTTAATAGTAAGAAAAATAAAACTGTTACAATCGAAGCGCATTCTATCACAAAAGATTTCAAAATTAAAACGCCACGATTAATCATAGGCCTAATTCAATCATGAGCATAATTCATTTAAAAACTGAATGAATTCATTGCAAAATTTACAAATATCAAAGAGAGAGGGATATATTAAGTTAAATCAAGCCACCTTCGTTACTCGCAAGACAAACGCACCGATCAACGCTACCCTTTTCTCAGAATGGGTAAACGCTTATTACGTAAAAACGCTCTCCCGCCGAAATTCGCATTAAGCATTTTATCGCACTTAATGAACAGAGAGGTGCATAAAATTAGGGTTATTTAATTTCGTCACGTTTATCTAAACGCATCGTCAAGCAAACACCACATTTTCGAATCGTATTTTCATCCGCTGTTATTTTATAACCTACTGTGATATAGGAAGGTGCTATATCTGCATATATTCCCAGCCTTTGTCACCTATTACCTAATGAGGATTGTAGAAATATACTATTGAGTTTTTTAAGAGGTATTTATTAGCACGCAGTAGTTGTTCTTAGCCGTTGGGCACCTTAGCGATATCCTTGTCTACAATTTCCGATTATAAAAAAAGCTTAGAAGACATTTCTAGGAGTTGGAGAGTGAATTTTGCATGAAATTAAAAACTTCTGTTCGATAATTCTCAGAGGGAGGAGAATTTACAGAATTTCTGAGAAAAAAAAATCAAATTTTACTAAGAGAATCAAACTGGGCAGAGAAATTTCCCTATCAAGAAAATGAAAAACAGGATCGCAAGAACTCTCGACATAAAGAAGTTGGACGATTTCCATATCGAGAAAGAATTCCTTAAGAAAATCGATCGAAATCTTAGAAACTTTTGATTTCAATTCGGTCAAAGGATGAGGATTACAGCGATCGCTCTCTCCCTCCCATTTCGCTGCTTGTGTAAACTTAAGCAAAAAAAAAAAAAGTTGAAAACAGGCTGAACAAAATGGCTTCCAAAAGAACCGTTTAAAGAAAACCAAGCAATTATACAATACCATCTATCGAATATCTCATAATACATCATATTATACAACGAGGAAATATACGGTTCAGATGATTACAGAACGAAGATCAAGGATCAAAATCATTTCCAATTAGAATAAAGAATCGCTATCGTTTCCATTTGATAGAGCAAATCGGTGCGTGCATTTTTGACTGCTAATCTCAATATCGATCAAAAATGCAGTGCATTCCTATCACTAGTCAATAACGATGATACATGTCAATAAATGACCTTTTCAGAATTGATAAACAGTGGTCAGTGGTCACTAAAACACCATTGGTCACTATAACAGTCACAATATTAGAGGCATTTGGGAGTTGACTAGTAATGAGTATCAATGAGAAATAAACTACGGAATGAATAAATAAACATTTTTAGAGTTTACTTTACAACAATCAAATCAGTAAATGGAATAAAACAAAATGATAAAAAATAGCATCATCATAAATATGAGCGATAATGATACAAACAACAACTAACAAATCGGGGTTATAAGAGTTCATTAGAAATGATTGCTGCAGAGCGCACAGTTCGCTAATAGAATAAGAAGCGATGCACAACTCGGCGATTTACTCAACACAAAGAAGCGCATACATCGCAGAATGCATTCGTGATTAACTAACTCATCTTACATCGCCGAGGTCAGAGATTAGGGAACAATAATCTACGCCTAAAGCAAAATGCAGCCCATAAAAGGCTATTCAGAATTATTTATTACCCCCTTCACTATATCATTGAGCTGTTATCACTACTATTATTTCTTACTACTGTTACACATCTTGCCCGTAACAGTATGCAAACTGTTGAAGATAAAATGATCCCTAAGGGTGAATAAACGGTAAATTATTTGACGAATAAACAGTAAAAGCTAATCAGTATTCACATATCAATATTATTTAAACAAGAAAGAAGCAATATACGTGCGTTTCATAGTTTTTTTTTTCTCATCGAATCAATTCAAAATAAAGCACAGGAAATCTTTCGATGTTTATCTAAGTTTAGGCAGAAGAAAAAAACGATTTGACCTTTCTATTACCATTAAAGAATCATTTAACCTCAATTTTGAGTACGTGAGATGATAGCATTTTACGATCAAAAATTACAGGGATATCTAAATTGGGTGAATTTTGAAAGAAATAGATGGAACGAAAATATAAGAATTAAATCAATCGGATACAATGAGAACTGTCTATCTGAGCTCTACAATTGCAACTTGGAAATTTCCGAACGTTTTAATGTTTGACACTGAAGAAAGAGGGTAAATATTTCATGAAAATACGAAAAATATCGTAACGAACAGTTAGAGAAAGGGAGCGGTGGGGACTGCACGAAAAGAGAGAAAGGAGTAAGGGTGAGCAATGGGGAAAGTAAGTGGTTGGGGTTTTATTGCATAAATTCCATTCATACTTCATATTCTGCCGAATCTAACGATGCGACCTAATCGCGTAATATACCGTACTAAGAATACGGTAGAACAGTGCAGCAGTTCTGAAAAACGCTAAATGAATAGTAATTTAAAGGAAATTCTAGTGAAATGCTAGCATTACTCATGAAAATTCCCAAATTTTCTGTAGATGCAAACTTCCCGTTCTTAAAGGAATTCATCAATCACCCTCGCCTCTTAATTTCTCTTTTCGGTTCCTCTCAAATTCCATATAAAAAGAACAACAAATCATAATATAGTAATCTTAATTCTCTCTACATTTTTCCAAAAATATGACAGCGTGCAGGGTGACAAATTACCAGACATCGATCATGACTAATATTACCAATAAAGGAGAAAATACCGACTAATTTAATCCGTAAAAAGGCAATATATTACTAACTGAACAAACAGGACCAATTTATTTATGCGAAAGGTGCATTATTACCTGAAGGGTATACAACATTTGTTACTAATAAATCATAATTTAGTCACATTTTTTTGCAGCCAACCTGCATTGCATTAAAACAAAAACATTAGTGGATATCGGTTAAACATATTACTACCTCGACGATTTCAACAGGTATAGTATGAATGTTGCTTTCATCTTCACCCGATTTGTAGTGATCACTTACTGCACTGTCAAAGTACGCCACTAAGGTGCTTAAGAAGTATTGATTACTGCGCAGTACATTTGAAGTGGGCGCTGTATTAGTAGTAAAATGGATACTGTATTAATGGTACATGCTACAAGTGATCATTTTAGTACTAATAGAGGGTCCATAAATATAGGTTATAGGTGTACATTCTACCAGTCCAGGTTGTTTCGGCATTTGGTTTAGTAAGGCAAAATGTTCCTAGTACGCGTTTCACAGGATGAAAGTACTTTAGCAGCCAAAGAGTAGAGAAAACGAGCGCTTGGGTAGCCTACATAGCCTACGTAGTTACTTATTGATTTACAGTAATACTATTTGATCACAGTACTGTAATTAAGTAATCACTGATTTAAAAAAAATCAGTTCAACACTAACATAGAAACGAAAGACATAGATTCACAAATACTACTACAAATGAACACATCAAATATCAACGCATCTAACAATTCGCCTAAGTGAAGAAATGTAGCGTGTGCGCACGAGTCGGAGTCCATCACGCCATCAGTGTGAGAGAGTATGGTCGATGATGAGGGCGGAAAAGATGTTAGAGGGTGCAAAAGAGTGCCCGTTGTTTCAACGTATGAAACTATCGAGAAAAGGGGGTAAGAGGAGATAGCGAAGGGGATCGGATCGATCACATCAAGGATCAAAGAACAAACGTTTGAAACCTTATCACACCATTAATAGGACAAAAATGTAGAGTATGAGGTGAGGACAGCAAGTTGAAAATTTTTCCAAAATGTAACAAGTTGAAAATTCCTAACATCAGGTTAATAAATTGAGCCTCGAATTTTTAGGCGATCCAAGTAGAATGAAAATTTTCTATCCCAAGCAACAAGTTTAATCATGGAATACCGTTTCGATCTATGCCTTTTTCGCATGGAAGAAAAGGATTGCTCGTGTCGAACCCCTTATTAGAGACTTCCTTCTAAAGTTGTTCGTTAGGAAGTTGACGGATGCTAATGTTGAACTGCATCTTGAAATATAGTCACGCTAACGAACTCACTTAGAGTGCAACTTATTCAGACAACGTCTTTGTCAAAAGCAAACGCTCTCCCCTACTTACACTACCCAATACGCACAGTCTATCTTTAATGTCGATGTTGTTAAACTAGTCTTTATGCAAACTGCATAGGTGAGGAATCAACAATGACAGAACTATCTCAAAGCATAATGGATCCAATACCTTCATGATATAGAGGTTATGGCATATCTCGAAAGAAATGCAACGCTTCG